>OVAY01000262.1:0-72345 GCA_900406395.1 Kernera saxatilis | reverse complement strand
ACCGGCTTTTGGGGATGCTTTGGATCGATTAATTTGGCTCGTGGCTCTATCCTTTTTCCTTTGTTCGAGGTATGAGCAATATAATGAGTTTTAATTTGTTTCCTCTGCACAACTGAATAAGGCATTGGGGTTGTCTTCGTTCTGTTAGCTCTTAGATCAGCTTTTTCCGTTTTTACTCTCTGTCGTCTAGCTTTGTTACCGGTCATTCGTGGGATTGTATGTATAGTCCTTTCTTTTTGGACGTGTGTGTCCCTTTTTTGGTTGTTGGCTCCCTCGTTTGGGTTCGTGGCTCCGGAGATATTTCTATTTTCTGCCGGCTTTTGTACTTCAGCTCGTTTATTAATCAAAATTTCAGATAAAAAAAAAAAAANTTTTCAGATTTTTTAAAAAAAAAAAAAAAAAAAAAAGTAACTGAAGCCTAATTAAAATGGGCTTGACTTGAATCCGATTTAAAGCCCAATAGTTTCTCTGTTCGACAAACTATTCTAAAGATCATCCCCTTGAGACCAAGAAACAGACTTTGAGTCAGTCTACAATGATCTCTGTCTCTCGATTGCTATCGCCTCAATTCTACGCAATTCAAAGGTTTATCCGACAGACCCCAGCTTCAGTCTCTCTCTCTCTCTCTCTCTCTCTCTCTCTCTCTTGGTTTGATTCATTTCCCCGATTGTTGCCAAACCGAATCGAATCTCAGTCGTCGTTGATCTTTACTTTAGGAGCTTTGTGAAAATGTCCGCTTCTGCGACTCAAACGGCCGGAGGAGTTTCACACGGGTCCATGGCGATAAATCCTCCTTCACATCCTACTTACGATTTGAAAGCCGTTATCAAACTAGCCCTAGCTGAAGATGCTGGTGACACAGGTTCTCTCATCGCTGCTGAAGTATCAAAAGTTGCGGTTTTTATTTGATTGGGTCTATGAATTTATGAAATTGAGCTCCTGAAATGATTTGAGTGTAGGAGATGTAACGTGTATGGCTACGATACCGTTTGATATGGAAGTGGAAGCTTATTTCTTGGCAAAGGAAGATGGTATTGTTGCTGGAATTGCTCTTGCTGAGATGATTTTTGAACAAGTTGATCCCTCATTGAAGGTTTGATTCTCTGTTAAATCTGTATATTTGAAGTCATTGAGCAAAGCCTTGGTGGGGGGATTTGTTTGTATGTATCTTTGTTTTGGTTAAATGACTTTTTGTAATCTCAGGTTGAATGGATGCGAAAGGATGGAGATTATGTTCATAAAGGATTGAAGTTTGGAAAAGTGTCAGGGAATGCACATAAGATTGTTGTTGCTGAAAGAGTTGTGCTCAACTTTATGCAGAGGATGAGCGGAATTGCGACCCTTACCAAGGTTTTGTTTTTACCACTATTGTTTTCAAGTAGTGTCAAGAGATTGGTGTGGTTACATTCATATTAACTTAGAAATAACCAAAATCTCATATCTGAATGAGAAGGTTTACTGTGGTTCTGTACTTCTATACCGCAGTTTAGTTCTCAGTGTTGGTAGTGAATCATATACATCTAATTGGTTATACTCTATCTGTTTCTTTGTGAATTCTGTGGAGGTTCGTCATTCTCTTTGTCTTTCTCAATTGTGGTGGACATTTTAGCTGATGAGTTTGTTTCGTGCAGTTAATGGCGGATGCTGCATACCCTGCACGTATACTGGAGACAAGAAAAACTGCTCCTGGTTTGCGGTTAGTAGACAAATGGGCGGTACGTTCCACACTTGTTTTACCTTTTTCAAACCCAACCATAGGGATACATGTACGCCATTTTTTATATCTTTTCTTTGGAACATTTAGGTTCTGAGATTGTTAACTCTTGATACACCTGAAGTTTTCTAGGTGCTGATTGGTGGAGGGAGGAATCATAGGATGGGATTATTTGACATGGTGATGATAAAAGATAACCATATCTCAGCTGCAGGAGGTATAGTAAATGCCATCAAATCCGTAGATGAATATCTAAAGCAAAAGAATCTCGAAATGGATGTGGAGGTAATCTAAGCTTTCAGACCCTTTTGTGGCTGCATGTTACCCGCGAAACAATTTTTTTAATCAGTATCATCTTCTTGAAGGTGGAGACGCGGACGCTTGATGAAGTGAAAGAAGTGTTAGATTATGTTAGTGGATCCAAGACTCGGTTGACGAGAATAATGCTGGATAATATGGTTGTGCCGTTAGAGATGGGAGACGTTGATGTCACGATGCTTAAAGATGCGGTAGAACTAATCAACGGGAGATTCGAGACAGAGGTGTGTGTTAGATAGAAAGAAAGATTTACAGTTTGATTTAGTGAAACTCTCTGATGGAAGGCTCTAATCTCATGATGCAGGCTTCGGGAAATGTTACAATTGAGACAGTACACAAGATCGGACAGAGTGGAGTTACGTTCATTAGCAGGTTAGATCTCAAGAATTCTCTCAAATCTGTTTTTATACAAGTTTTGCGTTTTTTTGTCAGATGAAAACTGAAAGAAATATTAATGCAGTGGAGCTCTGACGCATTCGGTTAAAGCGTTGGACATATCTCTGAAGATCGATACAGAGTTGGCTCTTGAGGTCGGAAGAAGGACAAAACGAGCCTAGAAGTTAGAGAAGCAGAGCATCGTCTTCCTCGTTTTATTTTTATTTTTCCCGGGGAAAGAAAAAGAGAATCAATAAGCTGAGATAAATGAGAAGAGACATTGATGAATGTGACTACAAATAACCGTTTCTTTCTTTTCTAGAAAATACAGTAATAAACTCTGGCTACAAAGTGAGTGGAGACATGGATGAATACTGAATAGCTTTCTCTCAAAACTTTCTGCTTTTTTATGTACAAAGAAAAGCAGAAACGTTGGGAAGCAGTCTATACATATACATTTATTTAATATATTGGTTCAAACTTTAAGCGACGGTGATCTCGCTCCCTCCTTCTCTTTCCGCCATGAAACTCACTCGTTTCTGCAAATCGATATTTCAACATTGGTTATCTCAGGAAATAATTCATTTATCATTAACAAACAATTAAAAACAATTATTTATTCTGCAAAGAGTGTAAAAGTGTAAAAGCAGCATGCAAAATTTGACCCCAGTTTTTTTCGAAAAAGAAATAAAAAATTTGACCCCAGCGTAGATATCTATCTGCTCCGATTTTTCCGATGAAAAGTGAAATGTTTTCAACACATAAAATCATTTATCAAAACTATCTTACGATTTAATTAATATATATGACTATTTTACCACGAAAAAAAAAAATAATAATAATAGAGAAAAAAAGACTCACCAGACGGGATTTGACACCTCTCGTGGCGGCGGCGGTGGCGGTGACGGTGGCGGTGACGGCGGGCTCGTCTCCTCCATCACGACGTCGGAGCGTGTTCTGACGCGCTTCCTCGTGCTTCTGTTTGGCCATAAAGAGAGCGGCGATCTTCTGAGTGGCCTCCGCCTCGGTGGCTCCTTCCTTAACGAGTCTCTCCAGCTCCGCCTTGGGAATCCTCAGCTTCACCCTCGTCGCTCCTCCTTCTTCCTCCTCCTCCGTCGTCGTCCATCCACCTGCGGGTTTGAGTATGGAGAGATCGGAAGAGGATCTCCGGGCAAGCATGAGGCTCTCAAGCCTCTCCTTCGCACTCATGTGAATACCCGATCTTACCCTTCTCGGTGGACCCTCCTTCACCGGCTCCACCACGAAATACAGCCGCTTCGCCTCCAACCTCTGCTTCGCCTGCGCCCAACAAAATATATATATATATATATATAAAATGCCTCAAATTTTGTATTCCTTTCGATTTTATCCATCAAAAACATACGAAGTTAAGAAGAAACATAGTTTGACAAGTGTCTTAAAAAGAAAGTTACCTCAAGTGGTTTGGCTCGGGCACCGTAGTGCTTGACGGATTCGGAGTCTAACAAAACGTGGCCGGGAAAGTCTTTCAAGACCTCCTCCGCCGTCACCGGAGTTTTCAGTTTAAAAGCTTCGCCGTCTATTTTCATGATTTTGGTCGTTTTCTTGCCGCCTAAACTGTTACCCATCCTTAATAATTTCTCTGACAAGAAAAAAAAAGGTAGCTAAAAGATTGGATCTTTAAATTAGATATTTCAGTTGAAGGCGGTGAGAGGGTTCTCGTTGGGGTTTTAAATGATGGGGTATGCAGACATGTGATCATAGCTATATTGTAGATACGTGGAAAAGGAGCTCCTTTTTTTAAATTCATAATTCATAATAAATCGACAAAACCTTTGACTATGTTGATAGAATTTCAGGACTAATTATTTATATCATGTGTCTTATTTTTACTGAGATTTTGAATTCTGTTATATTCTCTAACAAAGACAACTATATTATTATATCCTACTTGTGTGAACGTATTAGATTATAACTACTATAAATCGTTTTTTTTTAAACTACTATAAATCGTAAATACATGTTTATATCAAGAGAATACATTTTCTTATTCGAAAATTGTTATGCCTAGGTTGAAGTTATTGATCAATTTTTTGGAAAAACCTAAAATTGTTAAGTTTAAGAATTATACTTAAACTGCTTTTACTGCTGTACATTTTAAAATAAGAAAAAATAAATGGATCGAAAAATATATATAGCAAATAATATTTTAAATTGACAGTTGTAATGATAATTTATAAAAAAAAATATTTATAATGTACATTTTAACGAAAAAGCAAAACCTTCTAATACATTATTTTCTAGGATCAAAAACCTCCTCGTCTTGAATTTTAATACTGTGTTCGAAATAAACTACGAATCTGTAAATTTGAGTTACAGATTTTTTAATTACAGCTTTGTTTTAATAATGTATTCATTTATATAAAAGTGCTAACTTTTTGGGAAATGGATTCTAGGTTGAAAAAAACAGGACTTTTGTAAGCAACTTTGAACTTGATAACATCATGCGGTCCAACTCTTCAACTCTGGTGGACCATATTTGATGATTTGATTTGGTTGATCTACGCATGCATATTGGTACTAAGGTTAATGGGTGGGTAATTAGCAATAATCATTGTCTTTTTTTTTTGATAAAATAAAAAAAAAAATCATTGATTTTTTAGCAATAATCATTGTATTACGGAGTATTTTTTTTGATAATCATTGTCTTTTGCTTTTAATTATTTACTCGATTGATACTTTACGTTGATCACGGAAACAAAAAGGTGTATGCTTAAGGAAATGACTCATTACTACCCTTTATCATCCATTTTTTTCTATTTTATTTAGCCGTACCTTTTTTAATTGATGAGATCTGGGATTGTACTTGTCAGGTACATCTATAAACACGCTTATACTTCGGTCACTCCTGTCTAATTTCTCAATTATGATCCACTAACGAGATAATTAAAAAATAAAATTACATAAATGCAGTGGACCTAATTGCAAGTGTCGAATAGTTACAGAAGTGAGAAAAAAGTCCAAAATGATGGTCTGCTTTGCAACTTGGAAAGCTCTCATTAATGACATAACAGCTGACACATTATCTCCACATATTACATACATTTTCATATATATCCATAAATCATTAATCACGATTAAATGAAAAAACGAAAATTTGGTTTCTACATCAAGTTGCCAATCACTACTATACTAAAAGTCAGTCGGCAACATGTAGCTTGAATCTTGATTTTTAAAGTTTATAGTCTCCATTATGGCAAAATTACCTGGACTTGTGAATGTGATTACATTTTTAATAATGTGAATAAACGTGAATGTTGAGAAATGGTGATTAGTAGTCAAGAGTTAAGAAATTTTCAAAGAACGTGGTGAGACTGAGACCATGCAAGGTAAGTTAACAAGTACGTAACGTAATCACGTTTAAGTGTGATAGCGTGCAAAGCATGGCCCCTTTATATTCGTAACTCTTTTTTTTTGTTTATCTTTATATTTGTGACTTGTAAGCTCACAATATCACTTTCCTGCGAAGTTGCCTACCTCGTCCACTTATAAAGAATAAATATTTGAATGTTGCTGGTCAATATTGGTCATAGATCGATATATATGAATATATGATATATTCGTATGGACAGAGTACTTATATTTTATTTATAAGTAACAGTATTGCACACAATTTATTCTTTATTGGCTTCTGGATCATACGTACATCGTGATTCAAAATTAAACAGCTAGAATACACATTATCAACACGTGCTTTACCGATATTAATAAAAATCAAAACATGTTTCTTAGCCAAAAAAAAAAAGAAGAAGCTTATATTCAATTTCCAAGTCCAGCTGGTAATTTTCAAATATTATAAGAAATCTACCAAAAAGAAAAATTGAATGTCCTATGAATAGATATACTCAGTGGCAGGCTAAAAAGAATCTGCTTGCTTTTATTTCCCTGCTTTGATTTCTCAACCCAAGTAAATCCATAACTCAGTCAAAGAAATCATCTGTTCACAAATAATTAGTGTCAACTAATGAGGCCATGATTTGATAGATGGTTGCACCAGTTATGGTTGAGGCCAGGAGGCAAGCGGGGACAAAGAAAACCGACTTCATCAATTCATGAGTGGACAAATTTTCCTCGTCCCAAACTTTTTTCTCAAAAATATTAAATGCCTGGTAAAGCTTTCAAAGGTTAGTGTGATTTATTTAACAAATTGAGAGAATTATAGGTAGCTGAAAAGACCACGGAACACAGAAAGGAAACTGATATTTCAGCTCCAGTAACAGCAAGATAGCTATGGGCTATGGCCCAACCATACCCATTATTGCCAGATCCAGGATTGAGACCCACAATGTATGTATCTAAAAAAAATTGCTAGAGGAAGAAATGTTTGGCCTAAGCTCATGTTGCCGCCATCATCGAAATATTTGTTTGTAAAAAGAATGTATTGGTAACACACCGAAAGGGTAAGTCCAAAACTAAAATTAGCATATGTTCATGAGACAGACTCGTTCAAAATCCTTATTTTCCGGCAATTTTTCACCAAAACTCACCTCTGAAGAAGAAATGTCCCACTCCTTCTCGCTCTCTCCCTCCGATTCTGCACAGGAATTCGAAAGATGGCGAAACTCGTCGA
This sequence comes from Kernera saxatilis, assembly GCA_900406395.1. Taxonomy (NCBI): domain Eukaryota; kingdom Viridiplantae; phylum Streptophyta; class Magnoliopsida; order Brassicales; family Brassicaceae; genus Kernera; species Kernera saxatilis. Next base: position 65,329 of record OVAY01000262.1, on the reverse strand, counting down.
GACATTTCCTTGTGTTCCGTCCACAGAACGAGGCCGTGGCATTTTGATCTCCGGTGATCCCAAATCAGACTCCATTCTCTACTGCAATGGCCGCTCCGTCTTGATTCGGAGCCTCCGGCGACCCCAAGATGTCGAAGTATACGGAGAACATGGCTATGCTGCTACCGTGGCACGTTACTCTCCCAACGGAGAGTGGATCGCTTCCGCTGATGTCTCTGGTACGGTTCGAGTTTGGGGAACGCACAACGGGTTCGTGCTCAAGAACGAGTTCAGGGTCCTTGCTGGGCGGATCGACGATCTCCAATGGTCTTCCGATGGGCTTCGGATTGTCGCTTCCGGCGATGGAAAGGGGAAATCGCTTGTTCGAGCCTTCGCGTGAGTTCTCCTCCACTTCTTCTTTATTGACTACTCTATTTACCAAAAAAATCCATGCTGATTTGCTGTTTTTGCGTTTCCTTGAAACTTTTGATAACAAGTTAGGTCTTAGCTTTGATCATTTCCATGATGAATTCCACATTGTATTCGATTTTTTTGTTGTTGTCGTAAGTGTTTCTGACATTATACTACCTGGAATGATCTCTTGAATCCCACAATCTAGGCTTGATTAATTTGCGTTTGTGATCTGATACATCTGTGTCCCATTTTACATAGATGGGACTCTGGCAATACAATGGGAGATTTTGATGGCCATTCTCGTAGGGTTCTAAGTTGTGCCTTCAAACCAACGCGACCTTTTCGAATCGCCACATGTGGGGAAGATTTCTTGGTCAACTTTTACGACGGACCACCATTTAAGTTTCATTCTTCTCACAGGCAAGTTTCTTCTGCTCAATGATATGTTTGCTGAGATACATAAACAGAAAACACAGTTTGCTTTGAGATGTTTCTTGACTGATAGGATCTGTCTCTGATATTTCTCATTCACAGGGAGCATTCCAACTTTGTCAACTGCATCAGATATTCACCTGATGGTAGTAAATTCATCACTGTAAGCTCGGATAAAAAGGGTACCATTTACGATGGCAAAACTGGAGATAAAATTGGAGAATTGGCCTCAGAAGATGGTCACAAAGGCAGCATTTATGCCGTTAGCTGGAGCCCCGATAGCAAACGGGTATTGTTAGGATATTAACTTCTGCCAAACTTCACGCGTTCTTTCAATGTTACTGACATTGATGAGTTTTTTAGGTGCTCACTGTCTCTGCTGATAAGTCTGCCAAGGTATGGGAGGTATCTGAAGACGGAACTGTTGGTTCAGTAATAAAAACACTGACGTTTACGGAATCTGGTGGAGCAGAAGACATGCTTGTGGGATGTCTTTGGCAAAACGATCATCTTATTACAGTGTCTCTTGGCGGTACCATGTCCTTGTTCTCTGCAGATGATATGGATAAGCCTCCGTTGCTGTTATCTGGACATATAAAGAACGTCACTTCTTTGGCTGTTATTGGGACAGACCAGAAGACAATCTTTTCTTGTAGCTATGATGGTCTCATAGTCAAATGGTTACAAGGGGTTGGGTACAATTGCAAGTTACAAATGAAAGATAACACCAAGATCAAGCGAATAGCGGCTTCTGAATCCGTCATTCTCTTATCTGGGTTTGATAACAAGGTAAAAATTCTGATATCAAAACACTTTCCAATGAGATTTAGATTGTGTGTACATCACATATGACTTCTTCAATTACTGACAGGTCTGGAGAATTCCTTTAACCGACGACGAGTTCGGAGCTGCAGATCATATTGATATCGGCCATCAACCTCTAGACATAAGCATAGCCGTTGATTCGCCAGACTACACAGCACTAGTCTCGTTTGATTCTGGGGTTGTATTGCTCAATGGTATGAACATTTTGAGCAAGATCGATCTGGGTTTTGCCGTGGCAGCCTCTGTGATCTCACCTGACGGAAGAGAAGCGATAGTAGGAGGACAAGACGGGAAGTTACACATGTACTCAGTCTCAGGAGACAACAACCTCAAAGAAGAAGCCGTGCTGGAGAAACACAGAGGTGCTGTGACAGTGATACGATACTCTCCTGACTTAACAATGTTTGCTTCTGGTGATGCCAATCGCGAAGCTGTTGTCTATGATCGTGAGACCAAACAGGTGACGTGATTAGAGGCGTTTTGCTTGCGTGTCTTATCAAATCATGGTTAAGCTAATCTAGAAAGGGCGGTTTTATGTTTTGCAGGTGAAGCTAAACAACATGTTGTTCCACACGGCTCGTATAAACTCTTTGGCATGGTCACCAAACAACAAGATGGTAGCCACTGGTTCCATAGACACTTGTGTCATTGTATATGAAGTGGACAAGCCAGCTTCGAATAGGATAACCGTCAGAAATGCTCATCTTGGCGGAGTTAACGCAGTCGCCTTCGTTGATGAATCCACCGTAGCAAGTTCCGGTGAAGACGCTTCGGTTCGTTTGTGGCATATCGAACCTCAATAACTCAAACATAACTTCTTAAAAGCTCTTTTTAGTACCATCCTTCAAAGTTGTAGTCTCTAAAATTTAACAGTGGCTTGTTTGTATGACTGTATTAAGCTAAGTATCTTATCATGGAATGCACACGTGTCTAAAATCTAGCGAATCTATACGGTCAACTCAAATTACATACGGTACTCCGTCGTACTGATTAGTGATTAGTCATGCGGATTAGTGATTAGCCTCTCTGTGAAAGTTGATTCAGAGAAAAACGCAATTGCATCAAAGTTATCTGATTCATTCATCAACTTACAATGCCTTTTATAGAGGATACAACTGAAGCAAAAACTAACTCTACGAAAAATAAGGACACGAGCTCACGAGCTCCACTAACTGCTACGAAATCGGAAATAACAATTGACTCATTCTAAACTAAAAGAATAAGTCCTTATTCCTAAAATGACGCAAAGACAGAAACTTACTCAACAAACCCTCCCTTGAACTTAACTCTCTTGAGAGTTCAGTTCACAATTCTCATCCCAAATGCTTCTCTGATCTTCTGAAATGAAATCAACTTCAAAGGCTTCGTCATTACGTCCGCTAACTGCTCCTCTGTGCTACAATACACAAGCTTGACAACGCCTTCTCTGGTCAAATCCCTTAGAAAATGATACCGAACTCTTATGTGCTTTGATCTCCCGTGCATCACTGCATTTTTGGACAACTTAATAGTAGATGTATTGTCGCATAGCAGCACCATTTCTCCGACTTGTTCATGTCCAATCTCTTTCAGTATTCTCGTCATCCAAATAGCCTGACACGCGCAAGTGGCTGCAGCAACATACTCTGCCTCTGTGGTTGACAGAGTCACAATAGGCTGCTTCCGTGATGACCATGCGACAGCTCCTCCACTCATCAAGAAAACATAACCTGATGTACTTCTACTGTCATCTACATCCCCCGCGTAGTCACTATCGGTATAGCCGATGAGCTCACTCCCTTCTCCCCTTTTGTACCATATTCCATAATCCATTGTGCCCTTCAAGTATCGCATGATTCTCTTTGCCGTTGCGAAGTGCAATTCAGTTGGATTCGCCATAAAACGACTAATGAGACACACCACAAACATTAGATCAGGACGTGTAGCCGTAAGATACATCAAACTTCCCACGATCTGCTTGTATAGAGTGGAATCAACTTTTGCACCAGCTATGTCTCGACCAATCTTCTGTCCAGGAACAATCGGATTAGCAACGGAGTTGTAATTCTGCATTCCAAACCTCTCAATCACCTCAGCCGCGTATTTCCTTTGGCAGATGCAGATTCCATCGCTTCTCTGTATCACTTCTATTCCCAGAAAATATCTCATTCTTCCCAAGTCTGACATGTCAAACTCTCTCTTCATAGAGCACTTAAACTCTTCCAACAATTCATCATCATCACCAGTGAACAATAAATCATCAACATAAACGCTTACTATCAAAATCTTACCTTCCTTCCTCTTGATAAACAATGTCTGTTCACTGGGACTGCTCTTGAAACCTTCTTTGATGAAGTAGGCTTCAATGCGACTGAACCATGCCCTTGGAGCTTGTTTCAAGCCATAGAGAGCTTTGTGAAGCTTGTAAACCATGTGTCTCTTCTCTGCTACTTCATAACCTTGAGGTTGCTCCACAAAAACATCTTCTTCTAACTCTCCATGTAGAAAAGCCGATTTAACATCTAACTGAAACACGCCCCATCCCTTTTGTGCGGCCAACGCAAGGATCATTCTTACGGTATCCATCCGAGCTACAAGAGCAAAAACTTCTGTATAGTCGACACCATACTCTTGAGCATATCCCTTTACCACTAGCCTAGCCTTGAATTTATCCACCTCTCCCACTTCATTAAACTTGGTCTTGTAAATCCATTTTACACCGATTGCTTTAGCTCCATCTGGAAGTATCATCAAAGACCATGTATGATTCTTCTCTATTGACTGTATTTCTGCATCCATTGCGTGCCTCCATTTCAAGTGCTTCACTGCCTCTTGAAAGCTGGTAGGGTCCGAGATAACCATGAACGCCAAGTTTTCGTACTCCAAATCTACTCTCGCCATGTTTGCTTCTTCTTCTGTATCAGACAGCTCTTCTCCCGATGTATAATCTGCAGCCCAGATTGGTGGTTTCCTTGCTCTCCCCATCATTGAAGTAGAGGAACCAGCTTGAGAAATAATATTCGGTAAAGGAACGTTCTCACTTCTTTCTTCCTCTTCTTCTCCTTCTTCGGCTTCTGCTTCTGCTTCATTTTCAGGAACTCCTTCTTCTTCTTCGTTCTCAGCAAGCTCAAATTCATCTTCCCACTCAAGCTCTACATTCGGTTCCACAGAATAGCCGACATTTTCCCAGTCCCATTTCTTATCCTCTTCAAATATCACATCTCGGCTGATGTGAACCTTTTTCTCCACTGGATCAAACATTTTGAAGGCCTTGGATTCACTGCTGAACCCGAGTAGGACACACTTCACACTCTTGTCATCAAGCTTGGTCCTTTTGACATCAGGAATATGGACGTGCCCAATACAGCCAAAAATTCTGAAGTGCTCGACTGATGGCTTGCTTCCGCTCCATGCCTCCTCCGGTGTCATATCCTTTACCACCAGTGTTGGTGATCTATTGAGAACATGATTCACCCACTGCACCGCATCTGGCCAAAAGGTTTTTGGCACCTCTTTCTCTAGCAAGACAGCTCTCACCATGTTCATGATGGTTCGATTTTTGCGTTCAGCAACTCCGTTTTGCTGCGGTGTGTAAGCGGTTGTCAACTGTCTTTTGATTCCATGCTCCTTGCAGTACTCTTTGAACTCACAGAAATTGTATTCACCTCCTCTATCCGTCCTTAAGCACTTGATGAACATTCCAGTTTGCTTTTCCACAAATGCCTTAAATAGCTTGAATTGATTGAAAGCTTCTGATTTTTCTAGCACAAAGTAGATCCACGCCTTTCTAGAAAAATCATCAATAAAGCTTATCAAGTACCTCTTTTGACTGTTTGATGTTGGAGTAATCGGACCACATAGATCAGAGTGGATAAGTTGCAGCTTCTCAGTTGCTCTCCACTTGCTCTGCTTCGGGAAAGACACTCGATGTTGCTTCCCTTTCACACATGACTCACATGTAACTTGTGCTTCCCCAATAGAAGGTAAACCGATCACCATCTCTTTGTTGTGCAAGGTAAGAAGACCTTTATAACTAAGGTGTCCATATCGGTGTTGCCACAGCTCCGCCTTGTCCGAGATATCAATCTGGAGACATCTCTCTTCGTTTGTCTTCTTACTCGCCTCTCCAAGCAATACAAACATGCGGTTTGCACTCATAACGGACTCTGCAATTTTTCCTTTGCTTGGATGATAGATACTGCACGTCCTTTGTTCCCCTCCCTTGAATAGCACATCCAAACCTTTCTCTTGAAGCTGACCCACACTTAAGAGATTGTTCTTTAGCTCAGGGACATAATACACATCGCTCACAACACAGCTCATTCCCTTAATCACAATCTCTACCACACCTTTTCCATTAACCATCAATTTGTGATCGTTCCCAAGCTTGACACTATGGGTGAATGTAGTGTCTAAGTTTGAGAACATACCTCGATCTCCACACATGTGGTTTGAGCATCCAGAATCAACAAACCACAATCTTCACATGCGCCATTAAGAGAACTTCATCTTTCTCGTCAATTTCTGCGTAATGGGCTCCGTCATTTACGGTTGGGCATTCATAGCTAAAATGTCCCAATTTGTGGCACCGGTAACACTCAAGCACTGCTTTGTTGAATGAGCGGCCTCTTCCTCTGCCTCGTCCTCTGTAGGATCCTCTACCTCTGCCTCAAACATTCAACGCCTGATCTTCTTCTTCGTAACTGTTTTTCTTGAACTTTTTCTCATGGACAGACAGCGAGCTTTGTAACTCATCAACGGTCATGGTGCTTGTATCTTTGGACTCTTCAATGGACACCACCACGTGTGTGAACTTATCAGTCAGTGTTCGAAGAATCTTCTCCACAATCTTCGAATCCGTCATTTGTTCTCCGTTACTCCTCATTTTGTTTGAGACTATCATCACCCTTCCAAAGTAGTCATCAATACTCTCATCAGCCTTCATTGAGAGAATCTCAAATTCTCTCCTAAGAGTTTGGAGAAGAGATCTCTTCACCCTTTCATTTCCTCCATACTTTTTCTTTAAAGAATCCCAAATGATTTTGGATGTTCTACGATCCAAGATCTGCTCAAACACGGTTCGATCAATTGCTTGAAACAGGTAGTGCTTCACCTGATGATCCTTCGTCTTCAGTTCCTCCAACTGCCTCTGTGTGGCTGCAGTCAATTCGGCTCCCTCTGCAGCCTCCGTGTACCCATCTTTCACCAGATTCCATAAACCCTTGGCGCGCAAGAGATTCTCCATCAGTTCACTCCAATGATCGTAGTGACCATCAAAATGAGGGATCTTGGTGAGTGTCTTATCGTCGCTCATTTTCTCTCTCTCTCTCTCTCAGATTACTTTGTTTTGTTTGCTCTGATACCAAATGTGAAAGTTGATTCAGAGAAAAACGCAATTGCATCAAAGTTATATGATTCATTCATCAACTTACAATGCCTTTTATAGAGGATACAACTGAAGCAAAAACTAACTCTACGAAAAATAAGGACACGAGCTCATGAGCTCCACTAACTGCTACGAAATCAGAAATAACAATTGACTCATTCTAAACTAAAAGAATAAGTCCTTATTCCTAAAATGACGCAAAGACAGAAACTTACTCAACACTCTCCAGTCCAAAGACTCCAAAACGGCGACATTGGGCTTCAGAGAAAAGCATAAAACGACGTCAAGTTTGAAGGCAGAATGCTAATTACGTATTTAAGGGAAATTTTAAACAATGGTTAAATAATTAGGGGAAGAGATAATGTTTTTGGAGCCTTGAGTGGTTCTTACTTGTTACTTTGCTTCGTACGGCTTTGAAGCTTTACCTCACCGGAGCTTCCAAGGAGAAGACGACACACAGACACAGGGAAACAAGTAATGGCGCCTTTTGGCGGGAAATCGTTAGTCGACGCTATTTCGGGCATCGGAGGGAATGGAGTTGGCCGGGTTCTGGCCGCGGTGGCAGCCGCTATGTTAGTCCGTCTGTTCTCAGGACCCGGCATCGCCCTCTTACCTGAAAACGACGCTGACGATGATTTCTCCGAGACGGAAGGATCGGGAGAGGAAGACGGAGATTCGTCTCCGGGGAAAGTTCGTCCAGTGACAATCCGGTGGAGGAACATCACGTGCTCGCTCTCCGACAAGTCCTCCAAATCGGTGAGGACTTTTTTTTTCCTTGCATGTTTCGATTGTGGACAGAAAACGCGATTATCCATTTCGAGATCGTTTGCGCTTTAGCCGAATCAGAATTGCTTTGATTATGTGTCTCTCAGGTGCGATTTCTGCTTAAAAATGTGTCCGGAGAAGCAAAACCTGGGAGATTGCTAGCGATAATGGGTCCTTCTGGATCTGGGAAAACAACATTGCTCAATGTTCTAGCTGGACAGCTTAGTTCATCACCACGTTTGCATTTGTCAGGTCTCTTGGAGGTTAATGGCAAGCCGAGCTCAAGCAAAGCTTATAAGTATGTCCTATGAGTTATACAAGTCTATATTTGGGTGAAATCTGATCATTGTTTGACTGAGTTTCTTGCAATGGCAGGCTTGCGTTTGTGAGACAGGAGGATCTGTTCTTCTCGCAGTTGACTGTAAGGGAAACACTTTCTTTCGCAGCTGAGCTTCAGCTTCCGGAGATCTCATCTGCTGAGGAGAGGGTCGAGTATGTGAACAGCCTCTTGTTCAAACTTGGTCTGGTGAGGTTTCATTGATCTCTGCATTTTGGGGTACTGTCGTAGTAAATGGAAGTCCTGGAATCTGTTTCATGATTTTTTTTTTTTTTGTGGCTCTCCAAAAGGTCAGCTGTGCAGATTCATGTGTTGGTGATGCAAAAGTACGTGGGATCAGCGGTGGAGAAAAGAAGCGGCTTTCACTTGCATGTGAATTGATCGCTAGTCCGTCTGTCATATTTGCTGATGAACCCACAACCGGTAGATGCCTACTCTGTCTGATTCTAAACATTGATGGATTGGTTTTACCGCTGATGAAATATTCATGTGGTCTTCAGGGCTTGACGCCTTCCAGGCTGAACAAGTCATGGAGACATTGCGAAAGCTTGCACAGGATGGACACACTGTGATCTGCTCCATACACCAGCCTAGAGGCTCGGTGTATTCTAAATTTGACGATGTTGTGTTACTTACAGAAGGAGTTTTAGTCTATGCCGGCCCTGCAGGGAAAGAACCTCTGACATATTTCGGGAACTTCGGGTTGTGTTTCTGAACATTTCCCCTTATATATCACATGTCTCCATTAAGTATGTGCTTTAAGATTTACACTGACAACTGTCTTCGGATCCTTGAACAGGTTTCTTTGCCCAGAGCACGTAAATCCTGCTGAGTTTCTTGCTGATCTTATATCAGTTGACTATAGCTCTTCGGAGAGTGTCTACTCTTCGCAGAAGAGAGTACATGCTCTTGTTGATGCGTTCTCCCAGCGTTCATCATCGATTCTTTATGCCACTCCCTTAGGCATAAAAGAAGAAACAAAGAGCGGCATGAGACCTTGCAGAAAAGCCGTTATTGGGAGAAGAGATGGTTGGTGGAGGCAGTTTTTCTTGCTACTTAAGCGTGCATGGATGCAGGTATCCTATTTATGCATGACCTAAAGAACTCTTTCTATAACATGTTGGGCTTGAACATTTCTCTGACTTCCTGAAATTTCTACCAGCGGTTTTAAGAAGTAGCATGACATTTATGAATGAAGTAAGACGCTTAAGAAAGAGGCATATGAGAGAATCTTTGAATTGTCTCCTTCTGTCATGTGACATTTGGTTGAGCATTTTGTGTTTCTGAAAATTTCACCTAACTCCGTAAGCAACAAGGCATCATAGAAGGGTCCTTGAATTGTACATATTATCTAACCCAGGGTTAACTTGAGCAGTTTATCTGATTGATTTCTTCCCTTGAGTCTAGGCTTCTCGAGATGGGCCAACAAACAAAGTCCGTGCAAGAATGTCTGTTGCATCTGCTCTGATATTTGGATCCGTTTTCTGGCGAATGGGGAAGTCTCAGACATCAATTCAGGACAGAATGGGCTTGCTTCAGGTCTAACACATTTTGCTTTTGCTATATGCATCTCTCTCTCTCTCTCTCTTTTGCGTTGTTTAAAGTACTACTACTATTGAGTAGCTTTTTTTTATATGTTAAGCAATGATGTCTGTATGCTTTAGGTTGCTGCAATAAATACGGCAATGGCAGCTCTCACAAAGACAGTTGGTGTCTTTCCTAAAGAACGTGCCATTGTGGATAGAGAACGGTCCAAAGGGTCTTATTCTTTAGGCCCTTACTTGCTCTCCAAAACAATAGCTGAAATTCCCATTGGAGCTGCATTTCCTTTGATGTTTGGTGCTGTACTATACCCCATGGCTCGCCTAAATCCCACTTTGTCAAGGTAATTCCTCAGCTTCCTATCTTTTCATCTTTTGCTATTCCTGTGACCACGAGGTAAATGTTATGCATAAGCCTTAACTTGCATCGCACTGATAAGCCATTCTCAATCTTTCTCCGTGTGTTCGACTAACCAATGAACCAAAATGAGAAATGCTCATGACAATGATGTCCCTAACAAAGAGATTTCTTGCCAGATTTGGAAAATTTTGTGGAATAGTGACTGTGGAGTCATTTGCTGCTTCTGCGATGGGTCTAACTGTTGGTGCTATGGTCCCAAGCACAGAAGCTGCAATGGCTGTGGGACCATCTCTCATGACAGTTTTCATCGTGTTTGGAGGTTACTATGTCAATGCAGACAACACCCCAATCATCTTCCGTTGGATTCCTCGTGCTTCATTGATCAGATGGTGAATCACCTCATCCCAAATGACTATACAGCAATGATGACCTCCGTATATATATTATCTCTACTCTCGTAACATCCACTCGTCTTTGTTCAGGGCCTTCCAAGGACTATGCATCAACGAATTCAGCGGCCTCAAGTTTGATCATCAGAACTCATTTGACGTCCAAACCGGAGAGCAGGTGACAACTAGTTTATATCAAACCCCATTGTCCCTGACTTTGAGGTCATTGGAGATTAAATGTTTCTGGCATATTATCGATATTTTGCAGGCGCTAGAACGACTGTCGTTTGAAGGAAGCAGGATAAAGGAGACGATAGCAGCTCAAAGCCGGATTCTGATGTTCTGGTATTGCAGCACGTACCTTCTCCTGGAGACAAACAAACCAAAGTATCAAAAGCTTGAGCTTCTTCTTGACAATGGAGATACTGAGAATCCAGGAGTGCAGCTGGAGCCTCTCGATGATGCAGAGGTTGATCAAGCTGAGGAGCCTGAAGATGATATCAAGCAGCCACTTGACGATCAAAGTCAAACATCATCGGATGAGCTTGACGAAATCCGCCCCTTTGTCCTCGAAGGTTTGTAAAAGTGTAATTACTAATACTCATCTGTTGGGGCATTTTCATGGCCAAACAAAAAAATACTAAGAACAACACGCTTAACAAAAGGTGAAAGGAAGATCTATATATACTATACACATTCGTGATAACTTTTTATAGTTAATAAAGTAAGCTTTGTGGTGATTATGGATTCATCTCCATTCTCAAGCAGGTAGCAAGTGAGAATAAAGGAAGTTGAGTTGCTCTTAAAGGCTTTCAGATTTGAATAAAAAGAGTTCTCCTCTTACCTCTCTGCCTTAAATCCAATGTAAGACCCATCTTAATTTCATTAGGCTTCTTTAACTCTTTGAGACTTTGACGTAACGACTTCTGTCATCTCTTGTTTTATCCACAATAAAAATGAAAACAAGTTTTGATACTATTTTTTATAATTTATTAAAGATTTCGGCGAAGAAAAAGTCTACTGTGGTGACTTTTCAAATCAATTTGTGAAGAAGGAACGAACGTAACGTATGTCGGGAACATTGAACATTGCCTGAAAACTGCAAACCTCCAGAGTGGTAACGTCAGGATCGACGTCTGAAGATTCCAAATTTCCAACCCAACCCAACTCAATAGATTTAGATTATTTGATTATAGTAATAACCGAATTAGTTTCCTAATTAAACAAGTAAATAAGATAATAATATATAAGAGCCGCCCATTGGGAGAAAGTCAAATTACCCATGGGAATGGGACGTGGCGTCCGGTCCAAACATCCTCGTATCTTGCGTTGCCTGCATATCGCGCGTTTCTGTTTACAAAAAATAATAATTCATATATATAATGAAGTAAGCGCATAATTAAAAAGGTCACCGACTTGTACGCTTTTTCAGGCGAAATTACATAAACAAATGGGAGGTCAATTGAATTCTGTTATATAAATAATGGGAATAGTATTACAATATATCCAGAATCGTTTAATTTAGTTATAGAAAAGAGACAATTAGCAATATGCATTTGCAACATCATGTGCATTATTCGTTTAGCAAAAAAAAAAAAAAAAACATCATGTGCATTATTAATGAGGCTTTCTCAATTTCACTTCACTTTCCAATTGCCGTGTTTCTCAATTTAACAAGTTTACGTACCGTAGGAGTTTTCACAACGCATCGATTGTACACCTCGTCATCAACTTTCTTTTATCATTACCATATCTTAGTTAATTGCACATTAATTCATATGATTATAATTAAATCGTCGACCGATTACAGATTGAATCTAAAATTCTCAAGTGTGTCTCAATTTTGGTAGCCGGATCTTATAAACAAAACATAGGTTAAATGTGCATCGATCGAAAATAGACTTTTTCAACCTCAATACACAAAGAGCGTTGCAACAAATTTCGACTAAAGAAAACATCTAATATCCCTAGATCAATTAGCAGAATTAAATCCATAGATATTATACAAGTTGGTTGATGGATTGGTGAATAGTTAAAGACGTGTAAGAGATTTAAAACAGAATCGGAGAGAAATTAAAGATTGAAAATGACATGGAAGAGAAGGAAAGTGGGTCCCTTTAATCAAAATTGAGATTGGCAACGCGCTAATCAATAATTATATATACCCCCACTTTTGTTATCCAAATAATTCGCTCTATAAATATTATATCCACTTGTCCATCATCTTCTCCATCCTTGATTGATTCCAACAAACATTACCAAAATCATAAAACAATTACAAATCCGATCTCATAACAATGGAAGCTACACTGATTTCTTCTCCTGCTTCGATTTCACCACTCAGATTCCATCCATTGGTGTCTTCCCCGAGCAAGATGATGACGTGGTGGACACAGAAGACGAAGAAGATGAAGAGCGTCTCTGCTGCAGCGTCTTCTGGAAAGGACCATTACTACGGAGGAGGGAGATTAGTGGACGAGAACATGATCGTTCTGAGGAAACGCATCCACGAGATGAAGATGGTTGAGCGAAACTACGAGCCTCCTTCTCACTGGATGGATTGGGAGAAGCGTTTCTACAGCAGCTACGACTCTGTCATCTGCGATTCCGTTGGTCTTCTCCAGAGTTTCCTCATGAATTCTCGCCCCACCGTCGCCATCGCAACGCTGCTTCTCCTCCTCGTCAGCGTTCCCGTTTCCTCCTCCGTTTTCGCGTTTCGCGTTCTTGACCTCCTTCATTGGGTTCTTGCCACCGTCGCCGCAACATCAGGCCACGTGGGTTGATCTGCTCGGCCCATTTCATTCTTTCCTTTTATAACTTGCCCACATATTCTTTTTATATAATGGTTATGTATATTGTATAAACCATATTCTTTCATTATTTTATATGATTTTTACTTTAGTTTAAGATATGTCTAAAAGTTCTTTATTTATAAGACGGAGTTTGAATTTTTTTCTTAATATGTCAATGTGATGAAAAAGCAATACATTATATAGTTCCTATTTACATAAAACATTTCTTATTATGTTAATGGAGTTTTACTTTTGGATTCTCCCTTTTGTTGGTGCATGTTATCATTCTGTTGATAATTTTGTTTTCCCTTTAAGTAGCGAATGGACAATGGAACGGCGTCTTTGGTTGCTCTATTTTTGGGCCCACCAACTTTTGCCTGACCACATTTGTCACTCTTTTTTTTTTATAGTTTATTTTTTGCCCCAAAATTTATGCAATGCTATAAGAGTAAATTAGTCAAATATACCCAACAATATAACACATGTAGCTATTTCGATTAATGAAAAAGTGTTGCGACTTTGTGACGTTGTCCCAAATTTTGTTTCTTTAATCGATCCACTAATATTTCCACTGTCACGCTCTCTAATTTTATAGCTTCATAATTTAAATGCTACTCTAAAATTAAGTAAAAGAGAACCAAAATCTAGGGGAAAATCAGGAGGAATTTCGGATGCGTCAAGAAAAGCAATAGATGAGGTCTTTAGGGAAATGTGACGACAAGAGAAGGTGCCAATTTTGAGAACAGCCAATAAAGTCTGGGTTATTTTATGTAAATAAAGATAATACATGGGACATAAATAAAATCCGAAAGATTCGGGTTTGTCTATTCTCGAAAGTGAGTGCTGTCTTTATTCGTTTGTTCTCCCAGAAACCCTATCTCCAGTCTTCACTTTCTTTTCTCCGCCACCACAGAAACCAGATTCTTCTCCTTCTTCTTTCTTCGTAATTTCATATTTCTTACGTTATTCTTCGTCTATTTATACGCACACTTCATTCGACGTTCTCTATTCATTGCTTCCCAATCCCTAATTTCTCAAAAAATACTGTCTTTCTTCCGATTCCGCCAATTCTGCTTCTGGGTCCTTCGTGATTCCCCTTCATTTCCCCCCCGTCGGAACCTATCTGGGTTCCTTAATTCGATTTCTATTCACCCAATTCCTTCTGAGCCATTATCATTATTTTTTTTGTATTTTCCCTCCGAACGTTTCAGGGATTACATATTTGTCTTCTTTACCAATCGTTTCTTTCTTTCTAGTTTTCTGCAAAATCGAGCTTCTTTTCACAAAATTCTTCTGCAATTTTGGATTGTTTCCTCCCAATTTCGCCTATTTTAATCCTGATTGATTGATTATCTATCTAATTTGGAGGAGGGGGTTTCAATGGCGATTGCATATGATCCTCTCTTCATTACATCGGAGAAATCCGCCATGGACGTAGCCTCACCGCCGCCGATGATATTAACCCAAGACGAGCTCAAACGAATCGCCGCTTACAAAGCCGTCGAGTTCGTCGAATCCGGCATGGTCCTCGGACTCGGCACTGGCTCCACCGCCAAACACGCCGTCGACCGCATCGGCGAGCTTCTCCGGCAAGGAAATCTGGAGAACATCGTGGGGATACCAACGTCGAAGAAGACGCAGGAGCAGGCTCTCTCCCTCGGGATCCCTCTCTCCGATCTCGACGCGCACCCCGTCATCGATCTCTCCATAGACGGCGCCGACGAGGTAGACCCTTATCTCAACCTCGTGAAAGGTCGAGGAGGGTCTCTGCTGCGAGAGAAGATGATCGAAGGAGCTTCTAAGAAGTTCGTGGTGATCGTGGACGAGTCGAAGATGGTGAAGCACATCGGCGGAAGCAAGCTGGCTCTTCCGGTGGAGATCGTGCCCTTCTGCTGGAAATTCACGGCGGAGAAGCTCCAGAGACTTCTGGAGGGATACGGGTGCGAAGCGAATCTCCGATTGGGAGAGAAAGGGAAGCCTTTTGTGACGGACAATGGGAATTACATAGTGGATATGCATTTGGAGAAGGATATGGGAGATTTGAGAGCAGCGAGTGATGCGATTCTGAGGCTTCCTGGAGTTGTGGAACATGGCATGTTTCTGGATATGGCTTCCACTGTTATCATTGCAGGTGAGCTTGGTGTCAAGATCAAGAACAAACACAGTTGTTGATTTTGTGTGTGTTGGGTATTAGGAGAAAGAGGATTTTGTTGGTTGTATGGAAGAAGAAACTGATCTAGGTAATAGATAGGTTCGGATGATTGTTATGATGTTACTGTGAGAAGATTTGACATTTTTTCACAGAGTTTTGGATGCATCATCAATCATATCATCTTAAATTTCTTAATATATAAACGGCATTTTGCTTCATTGCACCTTTGAATGCTTCTCTTTTCAAGTAGGCCTATACATTCTCATGTGTTGGGCTTTTGCTTCTGTTAAATTTTGATAGGCTCGCTACCAATATGTATTATAACCAACTATCTTGAATGATTTTTTATTTGAGTTTTAATATAAAAAAAAGATGAATCTAACAAAATTGTTATGATTTATTATTAAAATTCTTTGAAAATTCACTAATAAGCATAAAGCTCCTCTGAGATCTTGAAGTAAACCAATGTAAAAATTATGTAAAAACTAATGTTTAATATATTTTCAATATCATTAGAAATGTTTTAAAATTTATAATTGAATAATATAAAATTTGTCATCCTAACACAAGTCATTCCAAATGCTTTGATTGAATACACTTTCTTAGCTAAATCAATTTTTATAATTCCGATTTTGAAGTGGTTTTTGTTGATGTATACGAAATGCGATAAATCAAGAACATAATTGACGTAATCGTCAATGCATGAGATTTGAGAGCGGATGTGCGGATTTCAATTTTTAATTGGTTTTGTCGACAAAAAAAAAAGAAGGTTTTGGTAGAACGGTTGGCCTAAAAGACCAATTAAAACGCACTATTAACAAAATCCAGGCCATAAACAAAAATTAATACGTGGTTAGTTATCAACATGTCGAATGATCAGTGATGGTACACCTCATTCCACCAGCTTTAATCCACGCTTCACACACTCCCACGTACAATGGACAACGTAACACGTGTCATTCAATTCAATAAAGGAAACAATCCATATTTGCTCTCTTCTAGGCTCTAGCCTGAAATCACTTTGGTGGTCTTTTTGTGAATTTTCATTTCAATATTATTCTGCTGAGTTGTTTTTTCCTTGGTTAGCTACTTTGAGTCTTTCACCATATATTTATTTATTTTTTTTTGTCAACAGTTTTTAATTAAAACGGTTTAGTAATCCAATACGAAGGCGAAAAGTTTACAAAAACAACATTAGACGGATAAAATCTAGCACATTTTGCTAGAATATCGGTTTTTGAATTCAAAAAACGAAAAATGTAGGATAGAGAGAAAACCACAAATTTAGATTTCAACCTATCAATTTCTTCTAAATGGATCGCGAAAGCAGGTCATTCCTTCGGTGTAGACACCATCTTAACCAACTAGGAACAGTCTGAGGCAAAAGCTACGGTTGTCCTTCCTTGTGCAAGCATACAAGCCATCGCCCATATAAGTGCTTCAATCTCTGCGACTTGAGGAGAAAGACTTCTGAGAACATTACGGGCCCCCATAAGAAGTCCCTCTATGTCGTCTTCAAAGCATATCCAACCTTGTCCAAAGAAAGTGTCTGTCTCCTTCCACGATCTATCTATGAAACATCGGTAACCTGAAAAATTTTGTGATACCGGAGGTGCAATGGGACTAGAAAGATCAGAGATCTCTTCTCTTTCCTGAACCAATTCCCAAGCTGAGGCCTCACATTCTGCAACTTTGATGATCTCTTCAGGAGTCCAATCTCTATTCTTAAATACCTTATCATTCCTAGCTTTCCATATATACCATAATATCCATGAAAAGCTATGATCCTCAATGACCGATGGTAATCTCTAAAACAAATAATCCAAATTTGAGTGAACCGATTGAAGTGGAAAGAAACTCACACCAGATGGTATCTTGGATAGTGCCCATGTTTGTAGCGCCGGAGGACATTCAAACAGGACATGATTAATTATCTCCATATCCGCTCCGCATCTAGCGCATTGAGTGTCACAATTTACCCCTCTGTATCTCAGATTCGGTAAAACTGATAAACATCCTGTTAAAGCTTGCCAGATGAAATGACGTAGTTTTGCCGGATATTTTAATTTCCACACGTGTGCTTGAAGGGGTTTATAGTTTGGTCCGAAATAGGTCAGAAATTTTTTTGATAGGTTATCCTCATGTTCTATCTTATACCCTGATTTGAGCATGAATTTGTAAAGTGCGAGCATATCTTGTCTTTCACCATATATTATAACATTATTATTACAATTAAAATGGCCACGTGTAGTAATGTATAAGTACATAAAAATATCCATGTACTATATACGATACGTCTCCCGAGAAATATTGATATTGATATTTTTGATATAAAGTAAACTAATAATCATAAGATTCGAGAATCTATACTCCATCTTTTGCTTCATCTGTAAACACACATATCTTACTTTTTTTTGTTTTTAATCTCCTGAATAATTCGGAGTTCAGAGAGAAAGAAAGGAAGCTTTTTATTAAGCTTTAGCTTGAGGAAAAGACGATTCTCTTCTTCTAAGTCTCCTTTTTCTTCGCTTTTCCACTTCTTCTCCTTTCTTTCTCCTTTCTGACAAACCTCTTTCTCTTCTCCTTGCTCCTGTCCTAAATTTTGGGTCTGCCTCTCGATTCTTCGGTTTTTTCTCAATTTTTGTTCTTTTTATTATTTGTCTTTTTTGTATGTGACTATTGTCTCTATGATTTCGTCTCAGCTTTTTTTTTTTAATTTCATTCAAAAGTGGTCGTTTTTGTTGTTTTCCTCATCTGGGTAAATTCAGATTCCTTTGCGTTGTTCGTCGATTTAATTTTTTTTTTTTTTTTTAATTTCCTTTTCTATAGTGGCTCTTCCTGTAAAATTGGAGTATACCGTTTCAATAATTAATTTCGTGAAAAGAAAAGAGAAGAAAAATGAATAGTTTCTTTACAGCTTTTGTGTTCTGGTAACCAACCAGCTTTGGTTCAGCTTCACCTAAACCAGCATGGCTCTCAAATCCAGAAAAAATGTTTGCTTATTTAAGTCGAAAATGTTTCAAAAAAATTAGATATTTTGTTCATCTCTTTCATTAATGAGCAGCTTCTGAATTCACATGTTCATGTTGCGTATCACATCTCCTTAGCATTGAATGCAAATGCCCCTTTGAATGATTCTGACCCAACCCATTATCATCAATTCACAGCAAAAAGGGGAGAAGAATCTAAAAAAAAAAAAGGATTTCTTCAGCTGCAAGTTTCTATCTACATCTTCAAGACATGGGAGATCATTTCGTGCTGCTGGTGGATCGGTTGATAACAGAATCGACGATCGAGGCTGCGATTCAGAGCAGGAACCGGATGTTGCAAGAAGCCAATACATCCGTGGAGGAGGAATGTAGGATCCTTGATGAGAAAACACTTGAGAAGCTGCGTAACGGAGATTTGTCAATGGTGCAGTGCAGGATTTGTCACGATGAGGATTTGGATTCAAACATGGAGACTCCTTGTTCTTGCAGCGGCAGCTTGAAGGTAAACAACAGAGATTAGAAACATTTTTTCCCCCAGTTAGGGAAGAAGATTCAACAAACAGAGTCATTGGTTTGATATTTGATAATCGATGTTGTGTTGGCCAGTTTGCACATCGGAGGTGTGTGCAGAGATGGTGTAACGAGAAAGGTGACACAACCTGCGAGATTTGCCATCAGGTGCTTCTTCTTTTCTCTCTTTCTCTGGATTTTGTTGAAAAATTGAGTATAATCTGATTATATATAGATGGTTTTTGTGTTCAGGAATTCAAGCCGGATTATACAGCGCCGGTTCCATTGTTAGAGTTGGGTCATGTTCCTCTTCATTTCAGGGGAAACTGGGGAATATCTCAACGGGAGCATCGCTTCATCACGGTTCTACCTGCTGATTCCACTTTCCTCGACCACCAATATCCGATTTCTTCCACCACAAGCTTCTTCTGTTGCCGTTCCCTTGTTCTCATCGTACGCGACACAACACGCCTCCTTTTCCCAACATTTTTACTCATCTCTCATGTCTTTTATTCGTTTAACTCATGTTTATGTTGTTGCAATCTGCAGTTCATGGCTCTTTTGATTCTCCGACACACCCTTCCTTTAGTCCTCACCGGATCAAACTTCCATGTCTTCCCTTTGTTCACGGTGGGATTATTATTATGCTTCTTCTCTCACAATTCCAGGGAGTGATTTATTTGATGATGAACCCCTAACTGTTATTTTGGTTTTCAGTTGTTGTTTCTGAGAGTAATCGGAATTATGCTACCTATCTATGTTGTCACAAAAGCAGTCGCCACCTGCCGCCGCCATTCTCGGACCTTAGAATCCTCCGACTCTGAAGATTCATCTGATGAAGACACAGATTTATGGCGCTTGCCTCAGACGCAATCTTACATTATAGGCGTGCCATGAGCACTCTTCCAACTACCTTTCACACACAGAAAAGTCAATGTCACTGTAAATATATTGTCTCACTTATACATGTAAAATGTTGGATTGTGTTAACAGACTGAAACAAAAAAAATGAACACATTGGCAAAGCTCTCTTCTCGTCGCATAAGTATCTGAAATGCAGAGAGACAAAGACTCATCTTGAATTATTCCACAACAACTCTAACCATATGGTCGGATACAAAATCATAAAACAGTTAAAAGATCTTTATAAAATATCCCAACAATACAAGCGTTTGTGTGTGTATTCCAAAAATTCGATATAAGAATCTGTACAATCTTTCAGAATCAGAGACAAAAGTTAAGAGGATAGGACCTGAAGCAGGCAACTTTGGGCTCTCAACTCCAAACAAGAGCCTTTGTGTTTGTTGTCTGTAAGTTATGAAAACATCAAGAGCTTCTAGTAGTTCAGTTCCAGCTTCTCCTCGGCCTGAAAAGAAAAGATGGACACAAGGGTAAGAAAAACATGCGGAAGAGACTTGGAAGCTATCATTAGATCTAATAGATAGAAGTAATACTTGCGATTCTTCTGCTGCGTCCTCCAGTAACAAGCAAGCGCCCCAAATGCACAGCTGGCGATGGCTATAGCCAATGCAGCTCCAATCGGCACAACCAGAGCGTTGGTAGCTACTGCCAATTCTTCAGTGGCTGAGATTGTCTCTTCCTTGCTCCCGATGACACTCTTTTGCTTGTAAAGGGAGACGAGCTTGGGCCCATAGTAGTTCTTCAAGAACTTGTAGACATGGTCGTGGTCCCACTCTATGCTTTTCTGGTTGCTCGAGAGATAGCACGATGGGCAGAGCTCCTTTGGTGGCCATATGGTCTTGGGGAACTTGGGGTCACCTGTACCAAGAGAAGCTTCGTCCTTCATGAGTCTCTCGTTGACCTTATTGTGTGTGCTCCACACCCACAAGACGAAATCACGTGCCTTTTTGAATGGAGTTTTGACGCTGTCCATGAAACGCATGTATAGGTGAGCAAAGACCGTGATTAATCGAGCTGGGAGGAGTTGTTTTTTTTTTTACCTCGAGCACATGTCGTTGAAATGCATGCGGCATTCATCACACATGAAGAAGTTGTTGACGAAATCACATATTGCCGTGAATGCAAAATGACTTTCTCCATCCTCAATCCTCACGGAAAGTGAATGAAACAGAACCCATAATCCGCAGCTACAGTCAAGCATTTAAGGAATAGTTCAGATACTAATGGAGCAAATTGAATTGAAGGATCACAGTACTGAAATTTGACAGAAGGACTACAGTACCTGAATCCGCGAGTATCGTTCTTGCTGCCACGGCAAAACATCTGTCAAATAAGAAATTAGGATCAGATTTCTAATGTGGATTATACAGGAAAAACAGTAAGCACTCACGTAATATCCACGCGGAACATCCTTTCCACAAATAGGGAAATTTCTCAGGGTATCTTTCCCTCCAGATTCTTCGTAAGAGCATTTTCCAGAGGGGCATAAGTCATCATAGTTCACTAGAATTTCTGCAGCTCCTTTCCGACACCTAGAATATAAGATACAGTTAGTGTAGAAAAAGAGTGACAACTGAATCCCAAATGAAAACATCAGGATTACGAGACTTCAATTTACCTCCTGGAGAGATGATGTGCTGCTACAAGCTGGATAAATTTAATAAACGAAACACTTGTTTCAGATGATATAATAGCCTGTGGATGTCACGGAAATACTTGTTGATTAGAAAAAACAGAGCGATGGAAAGAAGGCACAAAAAAATCATACGGATTTCTCTACCTTATGTGCTAAAATTATATCAAAAGCTACTGCAGTTGCTTCTTCAATGTCATACACAGCCTGAGAAATCTGTGGCAAATCAACACCCGGTTATCTTTAAGCTGTTTGATCTAAAAAGAAACACTACTATTAACAGTAAAGTTAGGCAGAGAGCAGTCACGAAACCTGTTCATAGTCGGTTACATTGGACAGGACATTTTCGTTTTCGAATTTCTGATCATCCAAGCCATAAGAACTACAAAATATCGAGAAACAAAACAGAGATAAGTAGGACGCATATAGGGATTTGATATTGGCAAACTAGCTCAGGGAAAATATAGATATGCTGAACAAAGTTTGAATTTGTAAGATATACTTTGAGCCAATGCTAAAGATAAAAATCAAGTGGATTTATGGCACAAACCTGCCTATCTGTTTGTTAATCCAGTTGAGCAAACGCTCAGCTGTGCGGCCGTCATCGATAACAAGTATCTCGCTTTTCTCCTTTTTAGGTTCCCAATTGCCAGAGACAAACTTTGTAGGAGGACCCCAGAAGAGCATTGGATAATGAGAAACAGAGAACTTGTCGCAGAGCTTGGTATTCGTCTGCTCTGCCGGGGAAGTCATCATATGGACCGATTAAGCGTCAGAAACAGTAAATCAACATAATCCAACAGGATTCACAGGTAAATTAGGAACATGAAATAAGTACCTTCATTGCACAATCAACTCTCGTCATCAAAACGATTCCAGGGTGTATTGCATCTGGTCCATTGAAGAGCCTTGCGACCTTCTCATAATGAGGCTGTAGAGTAACAGTTTAGGCAATGAAAATCTCCCAAGAAGAAGGCGTAGAAGAACCAAAGATCAGGATTTGAATAGTTATGTTACCTTGTAGTTTCTACAAGCAGGGCACCTAGAATCAAGTGAAACGATACACGTATCAATATCCGCCCAAATTAGTACTATGGAAAATATAAACACTTAGCATTCATCTCGTAGCAATGAGTAGAAACATGCGAAAAGGATCATAAAGTATAAATCTTCTCCGATAAGAACAACTCCAAGAGAATTCCACGCTATAGATCCATTACCAAACTTTAGGTGGAAAAAGGTGCAGAACCCACCAACCAAAAACTGGAAATTTCTAAAAGAGATATCATTCTAAGCAATCGAATTCAATGCTCAGGGGTTTGGAAAATGGGAGAACTGACCAGTGAGCGAAGAACTCGACGACGGCATACTTGGCGGGGGTGTCTTGAAGGACTGAATCGAAGTTGGTAGTGTTCAAATCGACAGCTTTATCTTTCTGATCGGCGTTACCACCGCCTATATCCCGGAGACTCGAGCGTGAGCCAGGGGAAGAAGACGCGGCAGTTACAAGGCTCAGTAAACCGGCGAACAAAACCAGATGTACCAAAGACATCAAATCTAGTCGCAACAGAAAACAATTCGCCTTGTCGAATACGAACGCTAAGAGATTTCAGAGTTTCGCGTTAGGATTTAGAGAGAGAGAGAGGAAGCAAAGACCAGCGAAGATCTATAGAAAGCTTCCCTCCTCTTCCATCGAGGAGATGAAGCTTTGTCATATAGTAGCTCAGAACGACGTCGTGCTTTTAACCACTCATTGAACTCCGTGACTTTTCTCCGCCTTATTTCATAATGGGCTTTATTCGTATTACGCTCCTAAATGTTTGGGCCGTATAGGGCTCATCTATCATAAATTACCTTTTTCAGCCCATTGATTTCTTTTTTCAACTCCGTATTTTTATTTTCAGAAATACTAATTTTGTTAGATAATTCCCACTTCCACTCCATCTCCAATAGTCGAATCCTTTCCTTCGTATATTTTTCATTATGCAGCAACTGTTTTTTTTCTTTCTAGTTTTATTATAATCCATTGTTTGTGGACCTTTGAAAGCCATCATGGTACGGCAAAAAGAACACTATAATGTGTCGGTCATGTGCACATGACATCCCCTAATAATAAAATAAGATTTTAACTGATAAATTAGCCGGTTTTAGCAGAATGCAGATTCACGTGCACATCAATATTTGAAATTGATTCATTTCACTTGTCTTAAAGTCTAAACCCCTGTAAATCTTATGTAAATATTATATAAATCACACTTAACTTAAGCCAATTCATGAATAAGAATGATGAATATTTATTTATTTTAAGTTATGTCATGTACTTTTAAACTACATTAACCAAAAAAAAAAAAAAACTAAATATATTCTTCAACATTTCAAGCTTATCTATGAAAAGAAAGAACAAAAGCTTACAGCCTTTCTTTTTCCTTTTGCTGATGTTAAAAAAGAATATATATATGCCAATTTGCCATTTTTGCATCTTGTCAGCATCTAGCAAGCGCCCAGTATCTACCATTAATTAAAGAGCCTAATATGGCGTTTGGCTTTTCCGTTTAACCCTTTTCCTTTTATAAAAGTCTAGATTTCTTCTTAGACTTTATAAAGTTACATTCATAACCCCAAATCATTCAATAACTTGCATTGCCTAATGCCTTGGGCCAACGTGTAACTAATTATTATCAAATGTGTGTGGACGAATTGTATAAATCCGAAATTACAAGGGGCTCATTTGTTATTCACTCTCCCCACTCTCTCTCTCTTCCAAATACGAACCAATCTTCTTTCTCCTCATTTGCTTCATTGACCCCTTTTTGAAACTCCTGAAATTCCCAATTTCCTTTGCGAATCTCGATTTTCTCTTCGTTGTTGCCTTCGGATTCCCTCTTCCACTAATCTTTGCCTCTTTAATCGGAGCTCAGGGTTCTGTTCAATCAATTCGTCTTCGTTCCATCGATTTCCCTTTTCTTGGAATCTCCGATTCGACCCTTCTTCCAAGCTTCTTCGTCGTCTCATCGGAGACACATATCGTGTGCATATTCACGCATATCAACTTATAAGACCTATATAGATAGGTCAATCAACTACGAGTACTGGGAGGAGTGTTGCGGTTTAATCGTTCGTAGGCTGTGCATCCGTTGTTTTATCAGTCCGCTTATCTATTTATCTCTCGTCGTTGATCGGGTGAAGAAGAAGATGTTAGGGGCTGGATTTCAGTTGACGAGAGGGCGACACGGCGAGGACCCTTTTTACAGTTCATCCAAAGCTCGTAGGGCCAATCAGCGCATCGATCAGCTCCGGAGAGCTCAGAGCGACGTCTCTAATGGCCGATCAGCTAATTCCAAGGAATACCTTGTGGGGTCTATGAACAGAGAATGCGAGAACGAGTCTGCTTCGCAAAAAGTCGTTCCTAGCCTTGCTTCTGAGCCGTCTGCTTCGTCGAGTAATCTACAACGCTTTTTAGAGTCGGTCACACCATCCGTGCCGGCCCAGTATTTATCTAAGGTTTGGTTGAACATGTCAAGAATTTCTGTGTTTCCAGTTTTTTTTTATGTATTTTAAAAATCTTTCTTTTGTGACATTGTCTTTCTCTGGAAAGAACTCAGTAGCTTTTGGTTTTCTTAAATTTGGGTAACTCAATCCTTTTTGTTGATGAAAATCTCGGCAGAGTTCGCTACGGGAAAGAAGGGCTGATGATGATAAACTTGTGCCTTACTTTGTGCTTGGAGATATTTGGGAATCATTTGCAGAGTGGAGCGCCTACGGCACAGGAGTGCCTCTAGTTTTGAATAACAAGGATCGCGTTATCCAATACTATGTGCCCTCCTTGTCAGGCATTCAAATATATGCTGATACTCATGCGTTAAGTTCATCTCTTAAAGCAAGGTAAAATGTTCTCTGAATTTGTGTTCTCGCAACACAAGTATAAAAAGTTTTCGTAATGTTGGCTCTTATATCACTTTCCTATGACAGGCGGCCAGGTGATGGTAGCGACAGCGATTTCCGGGATTCAAGTAGCGATGTCAGCACCGATAGTGAATCTGAACGGGTTACTGCTAGAGTGGACCATATCTCATTGAGAGATCAACATCAGGAAGATTCATCGAGTGATGATGGTGAACCTTTAAGCTCTGAAGGTCGTTTAATATTTGAGTATCTTGAACGAGACCTTCCGTACATCCGCGAACCTTTGGCTGATAAGGTTTGTGTCTTAGTTTCTCTACTAGAATCTCACATATAAAATTATGAAAGCATGCATATAAGATAGTAAATAGTAAATACTCTCTAAAAGATTCTGAAAAACTAAGAAAATTTGGTAGATGTTATTTGATCATATCTGCTCTTTTATATCTCTGTTGCTATCAGGTAACTTGTATTTCATCAGTATATATTCAAATATATAACCTGTGCTCTGAGATTTTTTCTCACACCATCATTATTTTTGTCAATGAAATGACTTTTAGTTGGCTAACAACTAATCAGAAATGTTCAGTCCGGTCAGGGGAAATTGTGCGAGTCTGTTGATAAACTTGACCACATTCTAAGCCCACGAGACATGGGAACTTGTGCGAGTCTGTTGATAATATTCGGCTCCTCATGACTATTGCCTATGTTGCATTACAGGTCTCTGACCTCGGTGCTCGGAATCCCGATTTGAAGACGCTAAGAAGCTGTGACTTACTTCCTTCAAGCTGGTTTTCTGTGGCATGGTATTGTTGTTAGTACTTGGAGTGTAGTTTCTTGCTGCCAATATGCTGTTCACGTCTCTGAGAATCCGTTGTATACTTTGCAGGTACCCAATTTACAGAATACCCACAGGACCTACACTTAAGGACCTGGATGCTTGTTTCTTGACGTATCATTCCCTTCACACACCGTTTGAAGGTAAAACAAAACTGTTTAGATTTACATGGTTGCAATGATCAAGCGAAAAATTGCTTAGGACTTTATCTAATCAGCCAGGGCGAATCCTTATGAACCTGGACAAATCTACTTGACTGAATCCAAAATGTTACAATCTTGTAGTGACATGTGTATCATTTTACTTTTGATCACATAAAAAACATAATTAGGTGTGTGTTCACGAGAAGAGTTAGAGACAGTTGCTGCAGCGTCAAATTTGTTTTGAAGGATAATTGTTTGGTAGATAGATCATAGATCTATTCACAACGTTGGGCTGTTGTAGGTCCAGGCAGTGCAGAACCAATGAGCCTTGTGCAGGCAAGGGAGAGTGAGAAGATGTCATTGCCTGTATTTGGGCTCGCTTCATACAAGTTCAGAGGTTCTGTATGGACACCCAGTGGGGGCTCTGAGAACCAGCTAGTGAACTCCCTCTTCCAAGCCGCTGACAAGTGGCTGCGTTCATGTCATGTCAGCCATCCTGATTTCCTCTTCTTCTGCCGCCGCTGATATGACTTTTAAGTACGATTTTAAAAGGAAGTATTTCGATAAGGAACAGCCAAAAGACATGAATTTGTGAAGCACGTTGAGTAGTTCACAAGAGTTATAACATTAAACTCAAAAACTGTTGATGGATGGTTGGTCTCACAAGTTGCTTTATCTGTAAGTTATAGATAAACGAGTTTTGTTTTGTCAGATTATGTATGTGAACCCTGGGCTAACCCTTTTGTTGTATACCAATACATACCATGTTGTCTGCAATAGGAACTTTTGGAGTAAATGTGAATGTTCAAACTACCATACAAAGTTAGTTGAGTTAGATAAAGACAAGGACAGATGGCAATGCTGGTTAGCCGAATCATCCTCGAACTTGCGGAGAATACTAGTGGTGTGTTTCTCTGGCCGCCAGTTTCAGGTCTGCAACCACGAAAGCAAAGAGAAACTAGATGGTTATTATCACTTGCAATCAGAAAACCAGCATATAACATGATTTTTAATTTTTTGCCAAGTAACACAATCTCCGTCGTTGGCTTGGCTGGGATGTTCCCGGAGCGA
Organism: Kernera saxatilis; assembly: GCA_900406395.1. NCBI lineage: Eukaryota > Viridiplantae > Streptophyta > Magnoliopsida > Brassicales > Brassicaceae > Kernera > Kernera saxatilis. The sequence goes on along the minus strand of OVAY01000262.1, from coordinate 37,971 downwards.
TCCAAGAATTGCATAACAGCTTCGCTGCTGTATCCATCCCCACAAATATACGGCACCACCAATCCTTTGGCTGCTTCATTTATACACAGCAACAAATGAAGGCAATGCTGCTGTATAGAAAAACAAACCGGCCAGATAACCAAAAAAGTGGGTCCGTGCCGATGGGATAGATTTGAATAGATAGATGGACTCGATCAAAACTTTGATTTCCATCACAACAAACAAGTAGAAACACTGCTTGCCAGTTGCCACACCTTGAATAGATGCTCGATGGGAGTCAAATGGGAACCGCTGGTTAAGCGGCTTGCGATGCAACTCCTCACCATTTTGCAAGCATACATCGAAAAATAAGTTTATGACACGAGCAAGAGCAGCTCTAACAATCCACACAAAACCTAATTCCATATCCTTTATACATTTTTCTTGAAAACATAAAATCCCCACATATCTCTGAATCACATATTGAATCAGACGGGCGCGCCGAGGAAGGAAAAACGCATATAACATAGGGGCTTTATAATGCATTTAAATGATTAATGGGCCTCAAGAAACAAAAATAATGGGCTTGTGAGGCCCATTGATTTCTTGCTTAACCCTAGTTTGAGTGAGTGGCATATATATGGTTGCTCGTCGCCGCAGTGTATTTCGTCTCTTTGGAATTCCGTTTGATTCGAGCTCGACAGAGGAGGTTAGTGTTGATTTCTTCTTTCACTCATCTGAGGTCTGTTAATTTACTTCATCGTCTTCAGAAGGTAAACGATTTCCTGGGTTTTGATTGATGTGCAGGAATCGGAAATGGCAGAGTCAAAGGTTGTAGTTCCGGAGTCGGTGCTGAAGAAGAGGAAGAGAGAGGAGGAATGGGCTTTGGAGAAGAAGCAGAATGCTGAAGCTGCCAAGAAGAAGAACGCCGAGAACAGGAAGCTTATCTTCAAAAGAGCCCAGCAGTACTCTAAGGAATATGCCGAGAAGGTTGCTCTTCTCTGCTATTTCTTTTCTCGTTTGGGTGAATAGGAGTTAGATCCAAATCGAAGGACTGTATCCATTCTTGTTTAGATCTGTCGTAAATGGTATTGTGTTCTATTTTTACAGGAGCAGGAGTTGATCTCGTTGAAGCGTGAGGCCAAGCTGAAAGGAGGTTTCTATGTTGACCCTGAAGCTAAGCTGTTGTTCATCATCCGTATCCGTGGGTATGTATGCTCTTTGTGTGTTTGTTTTAGCATTTCACTATGTTGTTTTCTTATCATTTGTTCTTTGAATTTGCAGTATCAATGCTATTGACCCAAAGACAAAGAAGATTCTTCAGCTTTTACGTTTGAGACAGGTTTGTCTACAGTTTACTTCTTCCGTCTAATGAGTCTTTGTATGGATTATCACTTACTGCGACTTTGTCAATACCATGTGATTGGTATTAGGTTTTGATCTAAGAGTTAGATATTCTTTCTCGTCTTTCCAATATTGTTATTGATTAGGTTTGATATTGTGACATTAGACAGTTAGATTCTTCTGGTAGTGGACAAGAGAACGATGTCATTATGTAGCTTCCATGAAGAGCTGACTGATTTGTGTTGCTGCCTTCAGAATCAAACAATGGTTGAATTTTTTTCATGTCATTATACACAGATTTTCAATGGCGTTTTCCTCAAAGTCAACAAGGCTACAATGAACATGCTTCGCCGAGTTGAGCCCTATGTGACTTATGGGTACGCTTCTCATCCTAAACCCTTAATTATTAGGCCATGGCTACAACTCTTACACACTGAGTTTTCTTTCTCTCTCTCTTTCTTCAGATTCCCTAATTTGAAGAGTGTTAAGGAATTGATCTACAAAAGAGGATATGGAAAGCTAAACCACCAGAGGGTGGCTTTAACTGACAACTCTATCGTAGAGCAGGTTCGAAATCCCGTCATTGTGGCCCTAGTTTTTTCAAAATGTTGAACTGATGATATTGAATTAAAGTGATGATTTTTTTCTTTCAGGCTCTGGGTAAACATGGGATCATCTGCACTGAGGATTTGATCCACGAGATTCTAACAGTAGGACCTCATTTCAAGGAGGCCAACAACTTCCTGTGGCCATTCCAGCTAAAGGCGCCGCTCGGTGGCCTTAAGAAGAAGAGAAATCACTACGTCGAAGGTGGTGATGCCGGAAACCGTGAGAACTTCATCAATGAGCTTATCAGGAGGATGAATTAGAATGTTTACTACTTTTCCGATCTCAGACTTATCTGTCTTGTCTTCCTTGATTTTTATCTTCTTCTTTATTAAGTTTAAAGACATTTTGAGCTTTCTCTTTTATCTTCTATGGACATCGTCGGTAATTTTACAAATCAGTGTTTTAAGAAATAGTTTTTCTTTTAAATCTCTTATATGAAATTATTTCACAAGTACAAAGGTCTTCGATGCTCAATTTACAGGTTGTTGCTACAATTATAGTATAAAATTGTTTCAGTTCATTAATTCCTGTATAATTAGTAGTACAGTTTCAGCTAGCAATTTTATTTTCTTAGAGTACTTGTAACCAAAACTGAACTGAATCTGAATGAGAACGCATATGGAATTAAATCGTCGTACCAATCCAGAATATTACGGTTCAAATTCCAAATCGAATAAACTTTTAAGCCGAAACTGAACCGGAGAGAAGAGTCTCCATCCCAGAGATCCAAGTATATAAGTTTTTTTTTGGTTTTATCAAATTATTATTACAAGTTAGTTACCGAACGACTAAACTTTTTATTCCATCTGGACAGTTTTTTCAAAATTTCTCGCACAATTTTTAGAACATCTAGTTTTGTAGACAAAGTAGATTGGCAAGCAGGCGACAATGATACAAATATACTAGACGAAGCAAAACTGGTGTTTACAAGTTTGTCCTTTGTTTCGTAATAATGAGGAGTTCATATTCTCTATGTGACACTCTCTTATCATAAACCTCTCAATAAATTAATTTCAACGAAAGCCATCAAATCCGAAAGAAATTTAAGTATCGAGTTTGAAGTCAGGGTTTAATTTGCATTTAATTGAAACGTTGGGTATTAATTATAACACTTATATTTATTGGGTTTTAATGAATGAAATAAAGATTCCTTAGGTTTTTTTTTGCATTTTTCCCATCTACCACCCATATACCACCACTAAATTAATTTTTAAAATAATTTCTAAAATTATTGAATACTCCAGAGCAATATTGGGAAGAAAAACAGTTATAGGATTTACATTTTTTGGTCTTTTGGGACTAATTTTGTTAAAAAGTATTAAGAAAAATAATCTCTCAGGCAACAAATTAAAGTTTGTAAGATTGTGTGTTTTATTAGAATGTTACACATGCATGACATGTTGGCAACCTTATAATTTGGCAAATTTCAACATGTGTCCAATAATTTCAATTATTCTTACACCTTTTCATATAATAACTTAGGTTTATATAAACACGTTTAAAGGAGAAAAAAAGTAAGCACTGAAAAGGAAAAATGAGAACTACATATACGTTTGCAAATTAAGAAGGAAACGGATACACAATTAAATATAAGAAAGGAAATTGAGAAACTTTTCTTTTGCATTCATGCTTTGTATATAGATGCATTATACACATTCATTTGAAAAATATATAAGAAGTAAAGAGATGCATATTTTAGTTTAAAATGGAAAGAAACTGAAAAAGATAAAATAGTGCTGTTTACAAAATAAATAGAACAAAATTAGAGAACCGGATATAGCTAAATATCAACATATTAGATTTTGCATGCAAATGTTGTGTATATAACGCATGCTCAGCAACTTGACGAATACTCTGTTCATATTAACATATGTGAGTACACATCACATGTATCCGTAGAAGTCTGTGCTTGCTTTTTCTTTTTTCTTTCTTTTTTGACGTTGCTTGTGATTTCTTATAATTCTAGAATTGTTTGTGTTAATAATATTTGTACATATCGTGTGTATGTGTGCATATATTGTAATATGTTTGTTTAGATTACTAACCTGAAAATTTCTCGTTTATAGATTTGAAGTGTTGAGATATTTTGTTCAAAGATTTGAAGGCGGAAATAGTTGGTATAATTAAGGAGTAAGATAAATTTCTATCACTCAATCTAAATGTATATAATTTTTTTGAAGAAAATGAAGTTTAAATTAGGCTGACAAATGCCAATGCAGTGTTGTAATCTTCCAGAAAGAAACCAACGGGTCCTAATAATAGTGGAAAAGTAGATTAATTTTCTCGCAACGGAACGAATTTGTTGCATGTGTCACATACTCGCATGTTTGGGATAATAAAAGCTACCATAATTAAACGATGAATATAGTTTAGTTAAGAATAAAAAGCATGCCAAAGAAAGCTGTGACATAAGAGATTAAATGGTATTTACTCTTATATAATCCTGACTTGACTATGTGTTTATGGAGATTGCAGGTCTGCTTAAGATTTATCACAACACAAAGCAATGTCTCTTGTGGATCAAATACTTGGCGAAGGAACAGGTAACATCATAAAAATCTACTTAATCATTCTTATAAAAACATTTTCTTCTCCTCTACTTAATTACTAGGACTTTGAATATGAATCAACCGGTCCATTTTAAGGGAGTTATGAAATTTTAATTTGTAACGAATTGGGAATGCTGTAGCAGTAGCGGATTTATGTGTGTGGAAAGACAAGAAAAAATCAGGCATAACACTTGTAATGGCCACACTTTTCTGGTTCGTGTTGGAGATCATGGAGACTCGATTTGTACCCCTTCTCTGTTCAATCTTGTTACTCCTCATGTTCCTCCTCTTCCTCTGGGCCAAGTTTGGACAAATCCTTTTCACTCGGTACTTACCAAATTCACTCTCCTCTCCTTTTTTTTAACATCAGTCTAGCCCGACTAAGAACAAATAACACTCGAAGCTTATATGCTGTGATCTCAAAACAGGAGACCTCCCACTCCTGAAGAGATCAAACTAGAAGATTCCCCACTTAGAGCCTTAATTTCAAAGATGGAGGGCCTTCTTATTATGCTGTATGAGATTGCATATGGGGAAGACATCAAAACCTTTCTCTCGGTGAATCTTTGCTACCCATGTTACACTATTTTCTAGTTTCCATACAAATTTCAAGAATCCTTGTTCATTTATGGACTTCATGTGGCAGACAATCCTTTATCTGGCCATCATAGACACCATTGGGAGCTACATCAACCTCCTCACAATTTTGTATATATGTAAGACCACAATTACCTGACCTGTCATTGCCTTCTCTTTTTGATGTCTTGTATTTTTTTTTTTTCTTATAACTGTGTCAATCACACGCTTTCAGGCTTTGTCTGTTCAATGACGATTCCGGTTTTGTACCTGCAATTTCAAGAGGTCATTGACAGTTTCATCGGGAATGTATCAGAAGAGAAGAACAAGTTACTTGAAGTATTCAAATCCAATGTTCTTAATAAAATTCCTAGGGCCACCAAGGTGGAGTAGTTCATGTGAGTTTACTGGAATGAAACCCAACCTATGTGCTATTTAGGATTATCATAGTTTAACTTACTTGATTTAGAAGGGATACTTGGCTGTAGTATTCCTAGTACTTAAAAATATGTGTTTAAAAGACCGACAAATACTAATTTAGTACCTCTAAGGTCAAGTTTATCAGAGATATAATAAAACTTTGGGAGTTCTTGGACAAAGCTAAATATATACAAGTACAAGGAGCAGGTTCTTTCTATGGACTGCTACTATTATTCCAGAAACCATCTCTTCCATGACTAGAAGGGATAGCTACAGAATCAGATGTATGCAGCTCTTACATCGAGTGGCCGAGTTTCATTCCTCTCCATCTGCACCTTGAAGATTACTGGATTGTAAAATTAACAGCATAAATAATCACATAAGAAAAGGAAAATGAAGAATGATATATTAAGAGAAACAATCAGATTGGTTAAGAGTTTTTAGATTATCCGATGATGCACATCATTCATGAAAATGGAAAAGCAATCGAGATCATTACCTCCCGGAGGAAGATATCTTTTCCATTCCTTGAAAAGCTACAGTAATCACACCAACCTCCGGTGTTCCCTGCATTACTGAATTCTTGATTGATTTCTATCTTATTATTTTGAAAAATCAAGCTTGGGTTGGATGGTGAAAGTTTGAGGCAACAGCAATAGATTATGGTGCCAGAAAATCATAAAACCAAGCAAAGAACGTTGGTTCTTATTTTTCACAAGCATATGACAAGAACAAAGAAAATACCATTTTCCAAGCTGATGCTTGTTTGTACAATACGTAAGCGCTCCTTAATAAAGACTTAGAATGGAACAATATGGATCATATCAAAAAGCAACTGCACTATAGATAATGTCTTGCGAGCCAGGACTTTCATGCGGGTCGAAAAGTCATTGCTTCATGTATTATGAAATAACCCCCCCTAGGTTTTTCCTTATCTCTGTAGAGGATATATCCATCCGGAATATTTCTGCTGGAATTGAGATAAACATGTCGATTATTTCCTCTGGAATATCAAGATCTTCAAGAACCTGCAGAGGAGCAAGGATAAGGCAGAAGGCATACAATCTGATAGATAACGCTCAAGAGAGTAAAAGTGTATTTTCGAGATTCTAGTGCTTAGTTCAAACCTTAAATACACCATCTACATTGCGGCCACCAACAAGGAAACTGCAACCGGTCCGTTTGCAATCACCAAGTATCTCCAACATCCTTTTGGAGCTTCCTTCATAGTACTTTGGCTGCAAGAAGTTAAGATCCTTATTCTTCTCTGATGGGGTGGATTTAAAAGATAATAGAGCACTTCAAACGTCTGTGCCTTACTGAGTTTTAAGTTGCTCATGGCAACAGTGTAGCCCACAAATCTAATTGTAGGGTTAAGGAAAGAAACAAAAAGAGGATCAGGAAAATGTTCAATATTTCCATACATTAACAAGCCTTGCTGCAGTGTCAGCGCCAATTACAAAACTGCTTCCTGGGAAGAGTTCAGCTTTCTTGTAGAAGTATGGCTGATTTGAAACTATTACCGTCTTTCCTGCCAACCGGATACTAAACCAATATCAAACGATGGCACAAGTAAATAGACATAAACTTGCATTGGAAAACAATTATAGCTCGAATCTGGATCAAAAAATTGATTGGTCTTCCCCTTGTTGGAAAACAATCTGGATCATATGATTGTTATAACTCAGAGATGCCAAAAAAGTGGTGCACAAGATTGAAAACATGAATAAATAGTGAGTGAAAAAATAAAGATTCCACCTACCAACTGCTTCAAATTGCTTAACACGATCTTTAATCTGTGCAACTGAAAGCGGTGGTTTGTCGGCATTTATTGCAGATAATTCAAAACATGGGTACCCGCCCCCACAAACACTGCATCAAAAAATCTGCTTGTGAGATAGTATCTATTAGATACACAAAAGACTCAAATTACGTAATGATTAGCAGTAACCACAGTTTTTCTTTTAAACATGTTCACCTGAACGAGAAGCAGGTACTCGTTAAGCAAATAATAAAGATGTACTAGCCTACCTCATAGCAACTTCCAACAGCTTGAGATGACCGTCATGTAATGGGTTAAAAGAACCAGGCAGTATAATCTTTCTATCTTCATCCGACCTGTATGCTTCTGCCATAGAGGTAGAACTACATCGTTAGTGGCAACGAATGCAACTTTCCGTTAAACAAAATTCTAAATTTTTATTGGGTCAATTGACCAAAATCGTACCCCCAGAAAATGGATAAATCTTAAAGCACAATTGTCCATTTATAAGCTGCTCTAGTTCTTGTTCTTCACTAAACTGGGTTTCAGACTCATCAGGCACCTCAGACTCGGTCAAGCCAGAGTCAAGTGTCCCAGAAACTTGGCATGCCTTGGCCATAGCCTACGATAATGACCAGAAAATTATAAGAACTCAGTCCGTGATGAGTACCTCAAAGTACAATGCTTTTTGAAAAGTTATGCGAGCTGAGGAAAGTATGGATAAAAACTGGCCCAGCAATCTTAGTATTTCAGTTTTATAAAAGAGAAACTTCTGGAAGTACTTGTTTATTATAGCAGTACAAGTAACTGAAACTAACTTGTCAGTTTTCTTTTTTCCTTTAAAAATAGATAAAGACAAATCAGACGCCAATGCCCTAGGCGGGTACCAGGTTGTAATTAGCTTTATAACACACCTGGATCAGTACACAGCTTGACACCTTATCTTCTTCCCCTCGGCTTCGTAGGTTCTAAAATTTTCCACAATAAGATAAGAAACACAAGAGTAGCTGATAAAGCAAGACGGGAAAAAAGAATCTTGCAATGACCTTTGTTAGAGTGACTGAAGTTTCCCAGATCCGGTCGGATGCTCTCATAGACAAAAAAAACCTACTCGAGGAACAAACAAAACTATGAGTAATAGAAAGCATAAGCGACCAATGCTAGAAAAACTAAATCCCCTGATATTGTTGTTTGGAATACACCAAGACCAGGTTCACAACTTATTGACAGCTTACATCAGAAGCAAACAAATTAATTTCCAGAAGAGGAAACAAGATTGCATAACCTGTGATCCCCACGCTTTGGACGAGAAGTTGCCAATGTTCCCGTAAAACCCACACCAAGAACCGGATATCCTATCCACCAGTTTAGGAAACATACAAAGATAAGACCAATTCCAGGATTCTTATTTCTTGCTGATGTTGAAGAAAGAGACTAATTCCCGCTAACTAACTAGTTTAGACGAGAAATGTAAAGTAACCTGGTTTAGACAGCTTAAGCGCCCGATTATAGGCTAACAAAGCCATCTCCTTCGCCATTGCTTGGCTACAGTGTTGGCTCGGAACCTGAGAGAGCGATATAAAATCTGCTGATAATCGGGAAGAGAAACGATTGCCACTAATTGAGGTTGGAGCACAAACCCTGCCGAGTAATTGGACCATAGAAATCCGGGAATACGGAACCACGGCTTCCAAAAGCGTGTTCGAAGCTCCTGGAACCGACATCAACCAACCTAAAGCCTGACAATCGTATTCGATATGAGACTCACTGCTTATCACTCAATCGCATACAATCGGATTATATACCAGAGAGGCACCGCCGGAAAGATACACGACGGCCTGCGTCGGCGATGAATGAATCGCTTCGACGATCGTACGGATCGCAGCCTCTGCCATTGTTTCTCGTCTCCAGATCAGTCCCAATCCAATCGAGCCGGAAAAGCAATATTACAATGTTTCCGTATTTACAATTTATGCCCCAAAATAGTTATGTTTGACGCTAAAACCACAATTGTTTTGTTTACTGATCTGTGCCCCCCGCCTCCTCGGAGTCGTCGCCGTGAGTCCGTGACCAAGACGAGACGAGAAGGAGAAATTGGGCCCACTCTCTCTGCGTTTAGGTTTAGGGATCTGTCCTATACACTACACAAGTCGACTTATCGACAATTTATCGTTTCACGATTACGAGAATAACGACAAGAGGTCCGGGCAAAGTGAGACACTTGGAGCGTACACGTGTCCTCTCCTTTTTATGATCAATGGTGCCAGCGCAATCACTGCTTGTATCCGTTGGATGAACCTCACTGTTTGACCGTTAAATCTGATCCGTCGATACGGCAGTGAATAGTGATCGACTTATTATGATTTGCAGTAAGTTAAAAGGAACTTAAGCATTTGGCACTCCTTACTTCAGAAACTATAAATTTTTTTCTTGGGAGGAATGTAATCTCCATCTGTTTCTCTATATTGATTTAAGTAAACCATGAGAACTTCAAACAAAAAAAAAATAATCAAGTTACCATTAAAAGTAATAGACAAAAAGAAAGATGAGCTGTGATTTAAAAGATTTAATTGTTAAATGGATAGTACCTACATGGTAAAGTAAGATTAAGATGTGATATTGTAAAAGAAGCGTCGGGGAATAAACAAAGAAGGAGCGTGGGATCTTATGACGACGTTCACGAGCAATATCGAACTCATATCTTTAAATCTTGACCGTTAGATCTGTCTTAATCGCCAATTAGTACGTTCATTTACAGATTCCAATAGACTTACTTGAAATTTTACATTTTAAATTGTGTTACTCGAATTAATATTGACCAATCAATGCATATGTAACAGTTGGTATTTTGTGGTTTAGGACAATGTAACAGTTGGTATTTTGTGGGGTTTCGTGCTTGCTGCAACATCGATTGATTACAAAATGATAAATACAGATTAATTGGTAAAAAAAACTATTGGATATTTGAGAACATAGATGAATAGAAAAGGACAAACACTGTAAATGTTACCTACATTGACACTTGACAGATCAATTACGCACTTCACCAATAAAATACTTTTCAGAATAAAACAAAAATCCTGACAAAAGGTATTTAAAAGGAAGTAAACTATTTCAATAAAGTTCTGAATTACATTTTTACATAAGAGATTATGATAATTTTGGGTCAAAAAGCTTAGAACTCACGGTGACATTTATTAGTTAAAACTGGATTAATGGAAAGAGAAAATTATGGGATATACCACAATTTTTTTAAAAGTTGTAGAATCTACCACAATTGAAAAAACTTTATAAGATCTACCACAATTTTTTAAAAATGGCGAAAATACCCCTATTAAAATTGTTGTTTTTATCAGCTAAAACGTGACTTGATACCCTCACTAAAATTGCTGCTTTTGTCTGCCAAAACGTGATTCGACATGACATGATAGTTGCACAGCTTTTGTTGTCCATCGATACTTATATTTTGTCTATCTCTACTTATATTTATCATATTTATAATATATCGTATTGTCCACAACTATTTTTGTCTATCGCTACATTTGTTCATCATTTTATAATGTCCACCGCATAGTTGTGGACAATGCGGTGAACATTATAAAATAATGACTAGAAGTAGCGATGGACAAAATGAGCATTTATTTCATCCTCCCAATTTACGTTATTATTGTCTTCCTCTCCTACGTCTGTTTCTCTTTTTTTCCAGATCTTGTAGACAACTTCTTTTGCATCTAGTAACAGTTAACTTAATTTATTTTAATGACCCTTACCTTTCTAATCGTCATTAATGTTCCAATTACCAACTTTGCTGCCATTTCTCAGCTGTCTCCTCATCCCCTGCACCGTCATTTACCCTTACCTTCTACCACTGAATTGTGATAGTTTTCACAATGTCTAAGAATTATGGTAGATTCTATAAATTTCATACAAAATTGTGGTACATTATAAAATAAGCCCGAAACTTGCGACAAATTAGCGGTATGGATTAAATAGCCATTGCTTGCTTCTCTTACTTTAGTCCAACTTTCTTCACCTCTTTTTTCTAAATCTTGGTTTTTTCTTTTTTTGTTAATTCTCTTCTCCCAATGCTTCGTAGGTCCAAAAAAACAGAGCTCTCTACCTTTTGTATTCTTTCTTCCTCCTTTTTCTTCAACGAGAGTATCTTCCTTATTCTTTAGTCTTTACCCTTTACTCTTTACTCCATCACTATCACGCCTCTTGTTTTCTCTCCCTTTGTACAAAGCCTCACACTCGTCTTTTTGTTCTAGTTTTCATCTGAAAATGTTGGCCTCGCTGATCATCTTCGTTGTTCTTCTCTGCAACTACATCCCCAATGTGACTGTGAGTGGCTTAAACGACGAGGGCTTCGCGCTCTTGACGTTTAAGCAGAGCGTTCACGATGATCCTACAGGTTCTCTGAGCAATTGGAACTCATCGGACGAAGACGCCTGTTCGTGGAACGGTGTTACTTGCAAAGAACTCAGGGTAGTGTCTCTAAGTATCCCAAGGAAGAACCTTTACGGTTCCCTCCCTTCTTCTCTAGGGTTTCTCTCCAGTCTCCGTCACTTGAATCTCCGGAGCAATAGGTTTTACGGGTCGTTGCCTATTCAGCTTTTCGAGCTTCAGGGACTCCAAAGTTTAGTACTTTACGGCAATTCCTTTGATGGGTCGGTTTCTGACGAGATTGGTAGGCTTAAGCTTCTTCAGACCTTAGATTTGTCGCAGAATCTCTTCAACGGGTCGTTACCGCTTTCGATTCTGCAATGCAACAGGCTGAGAACACTCGATGTCAGCCGAAACAACTTCTCTGGCCCTTTGCCTAATGGGTTTGGCTCAGCGTTCGTCTCTCTGGAGAAACTCGACCTCGCCTTCAACCAGTTCAACGGCTCGATCCCCAGTGACATTGGAAATCTCTCTAATCTGCAAGGAACTGCTGATTTCTCTCATAATCACTTCACCGGCTCAATCCCACCTGCCCTGGGTGATCTGCCTGAAAAGGTTTACATTGATCTCACTTTTAATAATCTCTCCGGTCCGATCCCTCAAACCGGTGCTCTGATGAACAGAGGACCAACGGCGTTTATCGGCAACACAGGGCTATGCGGGCCACCATTGAAGGACCTTTGCCCAGGAGATGAACTTGGCCTTAATGCCTCCTACCCTTTTATCCCAAGCAACAACCCACCCAATGACTCTGATGGTAATTCCGAATCCAAACAGAAATCAAGTGGCTTGAGCAAAAGCGCCGTCATTGCCATTGTTCTCTGCGATGTAATCGGTATCTGCCTCGTGGGGTTGCTTTTTACTTACTGCTACTCAAAGTTCTGCGCTTGTAACAGCGAGAACCAGTTCGGATTCGAGAAAGAATCCAAGAAAAGGACTGCAGAGTGTCTGTGTTTCCGGAAAGACGAATCGGAAACGCTATCTGAAAACGTTGAGCATTGCGATATCGTGGCCCTCGACGCTCAGGTAGCGTTTAACCTAGAGGAGCTGCTAAAGGCGTCTGCTTTCGTTCTGGGGAAGAGCGGAATCGGCATTGTGTACAAAGTGGTTCTAGAGAACGGGCTTACACTTGCCGTCCGGAGATTAGGTGAAGGAGGGTCTCAGAGATTCAAGGAGTTTCAGACAGAAGTTGAAGCCATAGGGAAACTGAGACATCCTAACATTGCTAGTCTTCGAGCTTATTATTGGTCTGTTGATGAGAAGCTTCTCATCTACGACCATGTTCCCAATGGTAACCTCGCAACCGCTCTCCACGGTGAGTAACACTTTTCTCATTTCGAGTTGCATCATTCAATTACATCATGTAAAGTCATTATAAGCGTGTGTGTGTGCAGGCAAACCGGGAATGGTGACTGTCGCTCCGTTGACATGGTCTGAACGGCTGAAGATAGTGAAAGGGGTTGCGACAGGGCTTGTTTATCTGCACGAGTTTAGTCCCAAGAAATACGTCCATGGAGATCTCAAGCCCAGCAACATTCTCATCGGACAGGACATGGAACCTAAGATCTCTGATTTCGGACTAGCTCGGTTGGCTAACATTGCTGGAGGATCTTCTCCGACGATACAGTCAAACAGAATCATCCAAACGGAAGAGAGGCAGCAACACCATCACAAGAGCGTATCTTCGGAGTTCACTGCTCACTCTTCGTCTGGCTCCTACTATCAGGCACCCGAGACTCTTAAGATGGTAAAACCGTCTCAGAAGTGGGATGTATACTCTTATGGGGTCATTTTACTGGAATTGATAGCGGGTAAGTCTCCGGTAGTGGAGGTGGGCACTTCGGAAATGGATCTAGTTCGGTGGGTACAGGTATGCATTGAGGAGAAGAAACCATTGTGTGATGTTCTTGATCCTTGTTTGGCTCCTGAGGCAGATAAGGAAGACGAGATTGTCGCTGTTCTTAAGATTGCAATCAGTTGCGTGAATAGCAGTCCAGAGAAAAGGCCTACCATGAGGCACGTTTCAGATACTCTCGACAGACTACACGTGGCCGGCGATTGATAGATCTAGAGATTCGCACAGAGCTCAGAACATAAAGCTTGTTTTAAAAGATGACGCGGCAAGTGCTTGGAGCATAAGCCTGATGAGACTAATGTGGTTGCCGTTTGTTTTGTTTTGTTTTGTTTTTTAATTGCCCTCTTGTTGGTGGTTGTTAAGATGTCCCTCTCTTCATAATCGTATTTATAGCTTAAAGCTTCCGTTACATCAGATATTGAATATTAGAACCACAAGTGATCTAATTTGGATATTAGAATGACCAGTGAACGTCCCGTAGAGGAGAAGCTTCGATTTCGAAGCTTAGAAGGGAAGAGCATCGTTTCTTCTAGCGATTCTCATCCGATTCACGCTTTCGACAAACTCCCTATCAAGTTTCGGGCAAGTTACAATCATGGGTTAGTTAACAGGCAAGTTTTTTTTATGGAGAAAGTGTATGACTTTTGATAAGAGCTTACTTCCACGGAACATCCCCAACATTCCTCCAGATACCTTCTCCGTCTCTGTAGACCAATGAGAATTCAGACTCATCCTGGAACAACCTCAATCCCGACACAGTCTGCATCCCTGCAAATTCAAATTGATGTGGCAAAACCTTCTAAAACATACTTGTAGCTGGAAGGTTCAGACTCAGAGCACAGCTTACCAAACATATTGTCAAGCTGAAGAGCAAGAGATGAGTAGGTTCCTTGATCAAGAACGCAAACCTTGCGGCCTACCACTAAGCCATCCATATTTACCTTTACATAAGCCAATTTTCCTCTGCTCTCTTCTCCATCATTATAATATCCTTGAGCAAGTCTTTGGTTTCCAGTTTCCTCACTCTTCAGTTGTGTATTGCTGCTATAGCTGGGCTGCGACCAGTCTATGAGCTCATCATACCCGTCCAGACCTACCACTTTGATTCACATATAGATATTGAAGATAGCAAGTGAGAATTAAGTAAACTAACTAACAATGAGGTGAAAGCAGGGTTATTCACAGCAACAAAACTCACTTCGTCCCGATGGGAGGTAAGTTTCATGTTGTATGGTCCTAAGGCTGAGGCCTAGATCGATTACGCCACCACCCTTCTTGGTCTGCGGGTAATATGTATGAAAGTTGGAAGACCCATGAGAAAATGCTGCAGGTGTGTTTGGGTCCATTGATGCTTTTTATGTCTACAAATGGTGAGAAGCGATAGTGGGATGAGAAAGAGAGTTCATTGATAATGGGATTTATAGCCTGAAGCTGAGGCTGAAAGAGTGTCAGAAGAGTTAAAGAGAAAACGACATAATTGGAGACAGGAAAGAGACAGAAGACAAGAAGAACCCATCTAGATTCAGTTTGTGGCCTCTTGGTTTGATGCCACTGAGTGCAAGGGATGGGGAGCTGACCACAGAGAGATTTGTTTCAGATTTGTAACCCAACCAGGCCAGCAGTGCTTCAATGCTTCTGGTGCACAAAATCACAGTCAGGATCTGAACTACCAATCACATAAGACACATCTCCACCCAATTAAGGAGAGGCTCTCTGTTGCTTGCGAAAGTGAGGGAGAAGTCTAGTGCAAAAGTACAAAATCAAGCGCCGGAAGTAGAGAGAGAAAAAAATTGGATTAGGTGTTTACGTGATTATACAAATGCTTTGAAAAAGTTATGTTGCCAAATTGCAAGACAAGTCGATTTTGTCACTACCTTTTTCTCCCACACCTTGTCTGAGAAGTTGTAGGGTTTGTGTGAATGGTGGATCCAAGACCAGACCATACACATGGATCCCTGTCTGTACTTATGCTCACATGGATAAGATGAAGAAATGGAGAGGAAGACAGACATTCTTCCAAATATTAAATGTTTTACAAACATGTCAGCATCTCAAGTGTCTTCACTCTTAACCTTTGGTCTTTCTAAACAATATTAGAGCCTTCAAATCTCCAACAAGTAGGAGAACGATAAAGAAAGATGATTAAGGAATGAAACGAAAGCCACTGGGAATCATTTACAGTATAAATGAATGATAATAATATGATAATAAGATCCAGGAAAATGGTAAAGCACCAGTATCCATCGCAACTATAATGTAAAGTCCAAAGAAGCAGCACTACTCCCTTATTCTCTAATTACTCACACAACACTTTTGACATAATCCATAATACCAAACCAACATGAAGCCAGACTCTTTCTTGATGCAGCAACTTATAAAAGAAGAGAAAAAAAAAAAAGAAATTATATATTTATATGTTTAAAAACCAACCCGGGGTTTTTTTCCTCCAAAATTGTGTTCCATCTTCCTTGTGCATTGTGTGTCACAATGGCTGTGAACTCCGGATCTGTTGAGTCATGTTCTCAGCTGGAAGCTTAGCAGGAGCAGAGCCATCAGGCAACACCATGGCAGGTGGAGGCCCGGTCATTGTCTGGTACTGTGCGTGTCCCAGAGGTTGCGTGTAGTATATCTGTTTATGAGCATTGTCCACGTATTCATATCCATAGTTGGGATTCCCAGCTGAAGCAGACTGAGGTGGGTGATGGATCTGCGAATAACCCATGAATTGCTGTTGGGTTGTAGGGATCTGGTGAACCATCTGAGCACCACCCACACCTGGGGCTGTTGTGTAAACCCCAGCCTGTCCCATCTCAGGTTTGCCACTTCTCATGTGGTTGTTAGGAGGTGGAGCCATCATGGTGGAACTAGGCGGTGCCTGGGGATGGTTCGAAGGGAGAGACCCTGGAGCCTCGCTCACACTTCCAGATTGTGGCACAGGCATACTGTAGGGCCTAGGTGGGACTGGAGCAGTGACATAATAAACAGGATAAGGCTGCTGATCCATTTGCCCTGGGTGCCGGTGGAAGGACTGCGGCTGCTGGGAAGGGTAAACCTGGATGTAAGTCTGGAGAGGAAGGCCGCTAGACGGATGGTGATGAATGTATTGAGGCGCAGCAGCGTGTATGAACTGCTGCTGCTGCTGTGGCTGAGATTGTGCAGATTGTTGCTCGAATTTGGGGTGAAGGATGTAGCCTGGGTCCTGGTTCTGATTCTGGGATAAGAGTGTGCTTGGATCCGAGGGGTTGATCATACCAGTAACTACAGTGGAACCAGAAGGTATCTGAGCAATTGGTTCTTGGTAGACAGAAGGTCTTTGGTGAAACATAGGGTTGTTCATGCTGCTATCACTGAGGCATTTTAGCAAACACATGGAGACCACATTAGAATCTCACCAATCTAGCTCTATACCATCAAATCAAGGCACATGGAGGTTCAATTACGAGAGTGTTTGGGGAAAAAGAAGAGTACCTGGAAACGGAATTGGGTGATGGCAGCTCGTGTCCACCGCTATTTGATTTCAGCTGATGAGCCTGCTGAGGCGGCAGATTTTGCGGCTGTGAACGTGGAGTCGGAGGTTTTTTGTACCCAGCCGGCACACCGTGATCGGATCTCTCGTCGTCAGAGAAAACCCTCGTCTGGAACTCACTTGAGACGGTCGCCGCACTCACCGGCGCAGCAGGAAGGGCGATTGTCACGGGCATCGGCGGTGGTGACGAGATCGCTGCAAATCCGTCCTCCTGCTGATGCTGGAGCTGCTTATTCCCAGCGTTGAATCGTGCGAACTGTTCTTCGATTCCAAGCCTCTGATCCTGCATCCCCCTAACCCCACCGGCTTCCTCTACATGGACACGAATCGGCGGCAGATTCGCGAGCGAGGGAGAAGAAGAAGTAGACCCAAAAGACGAGGATGTATCCAACATCGGAGAATCCGGCAAGCAGTTCACATCTTGGCCTCCTTGCTGCTGCTGCTGCGGTGGGGGCTGCTGAATTTGTTGTTGCTGCTGCTGCTGCTTGGCGCTTTTAACGGAACCATCGTCATCTCTGACACTGGAATCGAGATCGTTTCCGTTGTCTCCGGAATTAGAGTGGATAGCAAGAGCATCGTCCAAGCCAAGTAAACGATTGACGTTGGTGTCAGAATCTGAGAATCCTCTATTGAGGAGGCCAGCGCTGTTGAGAGCGTTGAGGAACCAATCATCGCTCTTGGCCGAACTCTCGAGGATCTGGCCCATCGATTGAGTAGCCTCAGGCTTGGGCGTGAAGAGAAACAAACGCAGGCGCGAGGGTTTGGTGGAATTGGAGGCGGAAATCGTACGGTCATACTCCTCGATCATGTTGTCGAGATCCTCGTCGGTGGTGACGGAGATGAGGGAATCGAGGTCTTCACTGGGCAATTGGTACTTGAGCGTGAAGGAGCGGCCGTTGAGGAGCGTGTTGGAGAGACGAGCGACGAGGGAAGAGAGAGAGGAGTTGCGGTCGACGACAACGATGCGAGTGTCGCCGCCCATGTAACAGAGGGATTTATCGTGAGGGCGAGGAAGGATGTGACCGCCGTAGCTGCACATAAGACGGAGTTTAAAAGAGACGGCGCTTCCGCCGCCGGAGGGAGCAGGGAGATCGTCCCAGACATCGGTGGTGCGAGACCTAGGGGAGGAGTCGAGAGACTCGGGGTAAGATGACGTCACATGAGGAGGAGGAGGAGGGGCGGTGGCTGCAGGGACGACGGTGGAAGCCACCGCGGTGGAGGAGAGAGAAGGAGGCGGTGGTTCCATAGGAGAGAGAAAGAGGGAAATTAAAAGGAAACAAAGAAAGGGCAAAATTGAGTGGGGGAGTTGATATATTCTAATAGAGAGAGAGAGTTATAGCTAGTCCACGACTTGTAAACCACAGCTGTTTTTTTCTCGCTTTTTTATTTTGCCCTTAATCTAATATTATGGTATATGCTTTACCATTTACCCAATAATGGTCAAATTCCCTTCTCTTTCAAAACTATTTCCTTCACTCTTTTCTTTTTTTTAAATGCTAATGTTTTAACATAGGAAGATTACAAAATCATAATTAAATTTCCTAAAAAATACAATCTTAAGCTGTGAAAATCACAATGTAAAATCTAATAAATTTATGTGATTTATTGCTATAATATTTTTGCTTTTTTTTAAAGAATACTAATAACAAATCATAAAATTGATATTCACGTAATATGTGATAATTTTTGAAATGTTTTTCAAACAAATTTAACATAACTGTAGTGAATTTAGTGGTTCTTCGTGCATATTTGCAGTCATCTGCATTAAAAATGTGTTTATTCAAATCTCGAACGTTGGATTCTGAAGAGTAGATGAACATGCGCTAAAAAATAAAAATCAAAATTGCGGAAAATGCTAGAGGTGTTTCGTGAAAAATTTCTTACGCTTAAGTTGTGAATGGTGACGGAACCGCACCACCGTGCGGTTCCAGCAATAACAAAAATATATACATATACCTATGTATCTATATATTTTTGTTACTATTGAAACCGCACCGCACTTCTTCTGCAGTTGTCCCGTATATCACTATTCGGAGCCTAAGTAAACAAATATTTGGAAATTAGATTAAAAACAAAAAAAAAAAAAGGTAAACGCATAAAGGATTTCGCATATGCAAACAAGTGTGAAAATCTCAATGAGTGTTAATCTAGAATCAGATGTTCTTTTGTAAATAGGGTGTTGCATACTGATAAATGATGTGTTAATTCATATTTATAAGAAACTACATCACATATATAGATTCGAATATTGGGCATTTGAGCTATTTGAATTGTCTTATTAACCGAGAGATTCCAATTTGAGTATTATTCAAACTTAATATCAATGTTGGGTCTACTTTGACCAAGTTAGTTCTAATTTGTTTTTTGAAATCGATTAATGAAATAGTTAAAAAAAACAAAAATTGTCCAAAACGCATAATTTTTTTTTTTAAACATCTCTAGATAAATCACATATACTATCGTCTTCGTCTTATAAATTCCGGTATCCAACAAATATACCTACCCACTAACTACAAACAATGTTTCTTTTTTGTCGCCAACTACAAACGTTTAAATGCTCCCTTTTCCTGTAACGTATTTTACCGTCAAAAAAATATTTATATATTACCAAAAAAACAGCGATAAACACATTTCTAGATCACATGAAAACTATGAACAAGCGCAAAACAAATATATTTTGGCACATAGCAAATCCACGGGATTCCTACCTTTCATATCACTTTAATTACCAACTTGGAAGAAAAAAAAAAAACGTATCAGATGAAGCGAGGTTTTTAATGTATAAAATTGTGGGATGATTTGAAAAAGCTGATTCGATAATCTTAACATTAATCTATGGTTAATAAAGGTAAGAGAGTTGCAAATTAGTAATTACACAAATCAGGAATCAAAACAAACCTGTGGACGGGTCACATTATTTGACAGCAGGCCTACTGATTGGCTCCACGCTGGATCTGCAGGTGGCCAAATCCTCTGTGTCATTCTCCATTTGCATCCGCTGAGTTTTCACCGTTAGATTCATTTACATGCGATTCAGATTGCATCTAACGGTTCTCTTGGTTCGGTGTCCCACACGGCTGTAAAACGGAGACACCGCAATAACCATATTAGTACAAAAGGAATATACCTTTCACGACTTTTAAATTAAACCCCAGACTTTACGTTTAGTTTAATATTTACCCTCTACACTACAACGTTATAATATCATTATTTGTGTCGCTATTTTTCCTCCTTAATTAAAGGGTTCTTTTTTTTGACTATATAATAAAATAAAATAAAAGGGTATTCGTGACGAGCATAATATTATTAAATACCATAAGAGCATTGCAACTTTCAATTTCTGATTCGTAATAATATAAAATGTACATATGATTGGTATCATCCTTTTATGGTTCTAATTTACAATTCTGTTATAAGCTAGTAACTTTTCTGTTATTCTTTGGTTTTGAAAGTTGAGTAGCCAGCCACTAGATAAGTAGATAGCTGTGAAATGGAATACAGCTCAATGGATAAGAAACTAACTCATATATAAATGATTTTTTTTCATCAAAGATGATTTTATCAAATACATTATTATTTTTTTAGCCTCTGGAACAATAATGGAAGCTCTCGGTCTATAATTTAGCCTTGAAATATATGAGTTCATTCCAAAGCTTTCAAACACAGGTGCTTTTTTTACCTGAAACACATTCGTTTGCTATCCCCTTGAATCAAGTAAAAGCCAATAAAAAAAAAATATAATCCTAGTAATAATATAATACGGCCGATTAATAAACCGCTAGATTTTTTACAGGAACTTCTAGTCCAAGTGGTCTGCATTGGATACGACATAGGTTCGACCTCTTTTGATCAAATACGAGGTTAAAAAAAAAAAGATTTAGCCAAGCCTGGAGACAGACCTTTTTTTTTTCTTCTAAAAACTTCTAAAGTAATAATTTTTTAAAAATTACGTCGGTTTATCATATGTGGGCCAAACACGCGCTTAGCCGTAACTGCAGCGTAGCCATCTCACTGTATGACGTCATCATTCTTGTTACCTTTCCTTTAAATTTTTTTCCCCGTTTTTTTCTTGATTTTATCAAATTAACAAATAAATATGTTTTTTTTTCTGTAAAAAAAATTAAGATGTTTTAAAAAAAAAAAAAAAAAAAAAAAGCAACAAAAAAAATGGTAGAAAGATGAGAGATATAGAAAGAAGATAAAAAAAAAAGGTAGGACGCATTTCCACGCGCTTTGGAGTAAAAAATGGAGGCGCGTGGAGTCAAGGGAGCGTGAGTAATACTCGCGTCAAAGCTCGAGAGTCCAGGCGGCGCTCATGCAATCCTTCGTTACAGTTTGTAAAGTGTAGGATAATAACTCCATAATCACTTGCTAATAATTAAATTAACAATAAACCTCTTCTCCTCTAATCTTTTCCACTTTACTCCCCACCCCCTACCATTTTAATCATTTACACTTTAGTCCCCCTTTTTTTATTGATGCATCGCATAAGTCCGCGAGTGTTTTTGTTTATGGATGACATAAAATAACGATTTAATCCGGATCACATCCGAAGCAGAAGATGAATGATGGTATGACATTTTAAAAATTAAGCTATACGAGGATGATAAAATCATGTCACAGGATGGCTTGTGGATAAAGTTTTTCAATATAGAAAAGAAGAAACATAATACACTATAGATTTACAATTTTATATATTATTATTATTTTTGGTAAACGACAATTTTATATATTATTGAAATAAAAGAAGGTGGGTGGGTGGGTGTTGGTTGATTAATTAAGAAACTATAAGAGAGGTCCAAGGCAAACAAAGCTTGCAAGTTATACCAAAACTTAATATAGTTACAACCAACTCCATCGGATTACATTACATTGCCCAAACTATTTTTTTTCTTAAAAACTTGTTCTGTGCATAATCTTCCGTCCCATTATTTTCTGTTTGCATTTTTAGTCAGACTTTAATTTATTAACTTTCATTTTCTATATTTCCCATCAGGTCAACTCTCTAGCTATGACAATAATACAAGTCCGGATTATAAAATTCGCTGTGTGAAGGAGTCAAGGAGATTATGACATTTCTAAAAAAATAAGATACATAAATTTAGAAAAGTAAGTAACGTCCCCTTCAAAACTAACGTTCCATTAATTTCATACGAACGAACGATAACTCATATATGCATCCAAAAGAAGTTGTTTTTGACAAAGATGGGGGGGTCGGAAATTCCAAAAATGGTATATACTTTTCTTTTCTTTTTAAAGGAAAATGATCAGATATTATTATTTACACATACGGATATTCAAATACAGTGATACAGAACTAGTTCTTGGAGGGTCCACCACGTTTACATGTCAATTAAAAAGGAGTTATCCATTTCATTAATCAATGAAACATTTTGGGAAAATGGAAAATAGAAGAAAACGTCTACAAAAAGGAAAACGGGTGCCACTACCATTACAGACTTACAGTCGATGTCGATCATAAAGCAAAGATGCATAAACTTGAATGGGATCAAATTCGAACATCTATAACTATTGAAAAGAATGCATAATCCTGTCTGTGTATTCTATTAATGGACTCACCTAGGGCCGGTGTGCCTTGGCTCATACGGTTTAAGATGAATTTAATAAATAAGGGCTTTCTTAATATAATTTTAAAAATATAAATATAATATAGTTTCAAAACGATATAAAGTACTGAAAACAAAATACGTAATTTATGATTTTTTTGTCGTTGTTGTAAATCTAACTCAGAAAAAATGATTAAAACCACAAAATGGGGATTTGTGTGTCTCAATTTTTTTTTGGTTAACCAAACTCAAAGAAGAAAAAAAAAATAAAATAAAAAGGGATTTGAACTTGTGGGCCTGTGGCATAAACCGAAAACTAACTTGGTTAAACCAATATGCTACACTAGACTTTTAAAAATTAGAGACCCACAAATTTATACGTAAGAAGATCTGAGGCAAAAGCCTCATTTTCGATGAGTAATGCACGAGTCACGACCCTAAACTCAACTTCTATAAAGGTTATTAGTTTATAAAATCGACGAGTTTCTTTGAGTATCATGAGTTTGGAATTAACATCTGATTTGGTTTTTTTTTTTTGTTCACGATTAATATACAATAGACATAAACTGACAATGGTGGTCTAAAAATAATCAAGAGAAAATTATAGAATATACCATATTTTTGGTCAAACCTTGTTTAAAATACCATAATTGATAATCAATATTTTTTATTTTTGTTTTTTGATTTTATAATGCGACTTTTGTTTGTCTATCGCTACTTCTGTTCGTTGCTTTTATTGTGTCCATCATATGTTTTGTCCACCATTTATATTATTTTTTAAAAAAAATTTCTCCACTTAATATTATTTTAAAACGTTTATATGATCCTAGCCGATCATTTATAACTTTTATGTAACTCGAATATTCATAGTGAATAATAAACGATAAGCTATAGACAAATAAACGTTTGGAGGCAATATTATGCGTATATATTTTTAAAAGTTATAATGTAAATGATGGATATTATAAAAATGATGAACATAAGTAGCGATTGACATAACCTAAACAACGATAGACAAAATGGAAACCATGCAACTGTCACGTCATGTCAAATCATGTCTGAAGTTTTGGCTGACAAAAACATCAACTTCAATAGAAGTATTTTCTGACATTTTTAAAAAATTGTGGTAGATTCTAAAAGGTTTTTTCAATTGTGGTAGATTCTAAAAAGTTTTTTGAAATTGTGGTAGTTTCTAAAATAAATCCAATAATCAATTTAAGATAAGACGTAATTTCGCATTTTCTCGAATTCGATTTTTATTCAGAACAACTTTGTTGTTGGTGCAGTGCTAGCCTTAATTAGGGGAAACATATAAAGTATCTGCTTCTAGTCCTACCAGATTTTACAGATTTTAGATGCCAGTGTTTAGGAAAAATATATTTGGTTCTAGTGGTTTTAGTCTATACCAAAGCATAACATTTGGTGGGTTCAAACTTTGGCACGTGCATATATATATATATATATATTTTTTTTTTTTTTCTTCTGTTTTTCTAATTATTCAATGAACCAAAATACCTTCTTTCTTTTTCTTGTTGTCCAATAATTATCAGACCGGCTTTGGTTGGTGCTGGACCATTTGGATTTTTGAATTTTAACCTAAATGTTTTATCCGTGATATGTTTATAAAAGCTTTAAAAAGAAAAAAAAATGTTTATAAAAGCTCTTACGAAAAAGCATGTTCATCTCTAAAATTAGTCGGACGTTACGAGAATCTAAACATCCAATGCTTCTTTTTTTAAAAAAAAAAATACAATAGACTTAAGTGCGTAGGCGTTATTGAGTGAGATGATTAAACAATGTTTCAAGGCAAAACTGAAGGAAACAAAAAAAGTAAGGGAGAAGGAAAAGTGGGTCCAACAAAATAACAGCTCAGGAAGGAAACTTTAGCTGGCAAGCTTCTCTCTTTCGTATATGTTTAATTTGTAAATATTGAATATATTATTCGTTTTACAGGTTTTTTGGTAACTTTTTTGGTGTCTCGGAGGCCGAGATGTCGTCAAAACCTTCGTATTGACCTCTCCTGTTGCCTTCTTTCTCTTCGTTCTTTTACTTTTTTTACCTTAAATTATATTTTTATCCCCAAAAAAAAAAAACATCAAAACCGTTTCCAGTTAAAAAAGACAGGATTTATATGAATATTTTTTGCAGACTGTGAAGCAATCTTCACTGTCTTCTTTGTTTTTGTTCATTAAATAAAAAAAAGTGGTGTGTTGAGTCATGAGTGCAAATGCATAGGCAATAATCAGGTAAATCTGTAAAGTCTAAAGTTCATAATGCATGTGAGGATAAAAGAAGAGATGTATCCCAATTTAAGCGTGGGCCATGAAGAAGCCCACCACCTACTGGACCCACAAACCCCACTCAGTAGTATCGTATAACTCCACCACCCATACAAAATAATCTACATTTTTTACTCATCATTGTTTTATTTTATTAATGCAACAAATACAAGTACACATTCGAATGATAATTACATTTACTGAGACTGAATGGAAAATGATTCTACGAAATACAAAAATATATAATTTATCAACCAATATTATTTTTATTTGTTTTTAAAACTCAACATTCTTTTTTATACCCTTACACAATTATTGATCACACTATCTGCAAACCAAATTTAAGTGAGATTATTGGTTTGTAAAGATGCAAAGAATATGAAAAAGGTTGTTCTTGGTCTAATTGCGTGCTCCACAAACTCTTGTTCTAGTTTAACCATAATTGTCAACTTTGTCCATCTTTTTTTTAGTTGTCATATTTTTTTATTTTTAAAGATAGAAATGGATCAAATCTCCGTAAATGGGAAGAAGATGATTTGAAAGTCCAAGTGACAATCTTTTGAAATTTCGTAAGGAAAAAAATATATAAACAAACATTGTCACTCCTCAAAGCATCTCTCACGTCCGAGCAAGTTGACATGTATTCCAAAATAAAACCAAACAGACTTGTGACTTTTGACCTGATTACCTACTTCACACAAACACTAGTTTCTTCTTTCTTCATCAACGAGATCCAATTTTGGATTCTTCACTTTTTTTTTGCTAAAAGATATTGAAATTCTTCACTTGGATATCTTAAATATTCGAAATCTGATTTATATTCGCATTCATCTTAAAAATCAGAGTCACATCCGAAATGTGATATCTTGAACATACCAATTTGTAAGCCGACAAAAAAAAGAAAAAGAACATACCAATTTGTAATAGTATACGTTAAAAAGGAGAGAGAGAGAGTTTGCGTTGAATCTGAATCTTCCTTTTGGTGGTCTGCGAACGATTCTCAGTGCGTTTGGGATGCTTCCAAACTATATGCGTTCATTAGGTGTGAATGTGATTGATATGATATTTGGGTACATTAATAAGTCCAAAAACGAAACACCAAAAAAATCATTCCGTATTTTGAACAAGAAAGAATGATGTCCCCCTACACGGAGGAAAGAAGGCCCATATTCAGGCCTTATTAAAAGCCCACATAGATAAATTAACCACAGGCTTTGATTTCCGAACCTGCCTTAAAAAAGAGGGACCCACGCGGCTGGAGGAGAAGGCCAAACTAGACCGGTGACAAGTCAAAAGTCAAACACAAAAACCTCATTGACCGCTCCAAATTAGATTGACTTGGCATTCAATCTGACGCAACGAAGAAGAGGAGGAAGTTATATCTTCAATCATCTCTCTGTTTCTATCAACCGTCAAGTGGAAACACCAAGTTTCCGACAAAAAAAGTTGCGAAAATTTTATTAAGACAAACGCGTCTTCACCCATTTCCTCTCTTCTTCTGTTTCTGTTTCTGTTTCTCTCTGGTGGTTTATAATTATCGCAATCATAATCATTTTGTCAGATCATTGCTCAATTCTTCGCGTCGTCTGGTTTCTCTTTGAGTTTCGATCCACACTGCTTATAATCAAGAAGAACCTTAATCGAAATCTTCATTGTTTCCCGATGGTACTTGGATCGTTTTTCTCTTCTCTCAAATTCTGGGGAAATTCTCAGGTAACCTAACACCGACTCTCTCTCTTCCATTTCTTCCAAATTATCCTATTTTTGTGTGTTCTTTTTTCATTAATTTGAAGAAGAAAAAAAAAGACAACTTGATAAGTTAGTTAAAGTCAACGAAAATATTGTTAATGAAACAGTGTGCTTAGCACAGCGAACCAGACAAGACAAAAATGGCTGGATGTGTTGAGGAACTGTTGTCGTGGTAATAACAAATAATAATAATACTGAGAAACTGCGATTCACAAATAACACCTCTATTGCCTGATTTGGTCACTGATTTATGCGATTAAGCATGAATTGCATTCCGTTATTACGCTCATCCAAATCGGAGACGCCAAACCCTAACCCCCAAGTAGTGTTTCTTATACATCAATTGTTTTTGATCCAATTAGATTCCGAGGCTGACTTGATTGTGATTGTGATTGTGCTTTTTTTGGGCAGGATCAGGAGCCGCAGAGAGGGAGGATGCAGGAGATAGATCTCGGGATTCACACAATAAAGTCCCATGGAGGAAGAGTCGCCTCTAAACACAAGCACGATTGGATCATACTGGTGATCTTGATTGGCATCGAGATCGGTTTGCAATTCATCTCTCCTTTCTACAGATACGTGGGAAGAGACATGATGACTGATCTCAAGTACCCTTTCAAGGAAAACACCGTCCCCATCTGGTCCGTGCCGGTATACGCGGTGCTGCTTCCAATCATAGTGTTCGTCTGTTTCTACATGAAGAAGACGTGTGTGTACGATCTGCACCACAGCATTCTCGGCCTGTTCTTCACCGTCTTGATAACTGGTATCATCACTGACTCCATCAAGCTCGCCACCGGACGCCCTCGTCCTAACTTCTATTGGCGTTGCTTCCCCGATGGCAAAGAGCTGTTTGATGCGTTGGGAGGTGTGATATGCCATGGCAAATCAGAAGAGGTCAAGGAAGGTCATAAGAGCTTCCCGAGCGGACACACGTCTTGGTCCTTTGCGGGACTTGGCTTCCTCTCGCTCTACTTGTCTGGTAAAATCAAGGCCTTTAACAGAGAAGGACACGTGGCTAAGCTCTGCCTCGTGTTCCTCCCTCTGCTCGCGGCTTGTCTCGTGGGGATATCACGTGTGGATGACTACTGGCACCATTGGCAAGACGTCTTCGCCGGAGCTCTCATCGGTCTTTTTGTCGCCGCCTTCTGCTACCGTCAGTTCTATCCCAACCCTTACCACGAAGAGGGATGGGGTCCTTACGCCTATTTCATAGCAGCTCAGGAACGAGGACAACAAAACGGAGATGCATCGAGGACGATGTCTCTGCAGGTGGACTCTACTTCTCTCGAAAACATGGAATCTGGCGCTCCCAGATGATTCTTCTCTTTAATCATTTGATTCATTTTTTTTTTTCTTTTCATTTTGGTCGTCGTGAGAGTGTATGCTTGTTCCCTTACATTTTTTGTAAATCTACTCTGCATTTTTTGGCTTTTGCCTTTTTTTTAGTGGAGACAAATTTATTTGACAAATTTTAGCATACGAGCAGAATATACAATAAAATAGTTAATTTTAAAATGATTTAGATCATAGCATGGATGAAAAATCTCGATATGAGAATTGTAACAAAAAAAAAGAAAGAAGAATCTCGATATTCTAATTGTATATAGCTGTTTTGCCAGAAAAAAAAAAAAAAAAAAAACTCACATGGTCTCTGGTGTCATCAAGAACAACTAAAAGGTTTTTCATAAAGATTCTCGATATTCTTGGTGAGATCGTAGCACATGTGGAGAATCTCGATATGAGATTTAAAAAAATAAAATCTCGGTATTCTAATTGTTGATAGCTGTTTTTGCCGGGAAAAAAATCTCAACTAACATGATATGGTGTCATCAGGAACAATACGAATAAAGAAATAACTGATTTGTTTATATGTGAGCAAAAGATTCCGTATAATTTTTTTTTTTTTTAATTGTAGACAGTTTTAAATTGTTAAGTAACGTTTATAGTAAATTCTTTAGAATATAGTTATGTAAACTTTCGTTCAAATAAATAGAGAAACTTCTTTTTCAAAAAAAAAAAAAAAGAGAAAATGTTTATAAGAAAATGATCAACTAGCATAGTAGTGAAGTGAATAGTGAATTACATATTTTTTTTGTCTTAAACTTGACAAAAAGAAAGAAAAAGTTTACCAAACTGAAAAGATTGTTGGACTTTGTACGTAACAGAAAAATATCAAATTCGTTTTGTACAGCCCAACAGCCTTGGGAGAAACAACTATGGTCAGTTTCTCCGAAAATCAATCTTTGCTTCCCTACATGGATTCCGGCCAAGCCCGCCTCAAGGAGCTCGGCTACAAGCAAGAGCTCAAGCGCGATCTCTCGTCTGTCTCTCCTCTCTCCCTCTTTTCCTTTCATTCCGAATTTCAATTTCTCTGAGCTAAACATTTGATTTCAGGGTCTTCTCCAATTTCGCCATCTCCTTCTCAATCATCTCGGTGCTCACGGGAATCACCACCACCTACAACACCGGCTTGAGATTCGGCGGCACCGTCACTCTGGTCTACGGATGGTTCGTCGCCGGAGTGTTCACAATGTGTGTGGGCTTATCGATGGCCGAGATCTGCTCCTCTTACCCAACCTCCGGTGGTCTCTACTACTGGAGCGCTATGCTCGCCGGGCCCCGATGGGCCCCACTTGCCTCTTGGATGACCGGATGGTACACTTCTTCTGCATGAATCTTGCTTCTCTTCTCTCTCTGAATCAATTGGAAGCAAAGCGTCTCTCTAATTCGTGTATCGCTTTTCACAATCTTTCAGGTTCAACATCGTTGGTCAGGTGTGTAATTATAACCATTCTGACCAGACTTCACTTTTAGATCATTGTTGTGGCTGGCTAAAGTAAAAAAGGTTGTGGTGGTGTATGCAGTGGGCAGTGACGGCGAGCGTTGATTTCTCTCTGGCACAGCTGATTCAGGTGATCGTACTTCTCTCCACCGGTGGTAAAAACGGCGGCGGATATGAAGGATCCGACCATGTTGTGATTGCTATCCATGGGGGAATCTTATTCATCCATGCACTTCTCAACAGCCTCCCTATCTCCGTCTTGTCTTTTATTGGACAGCTTGCTGCTCTCTGGAATCTTCTCGGTACCAATCTCTTATCATCTTCAATTCATCTCTTTGTTTCTATTTATGTCTCAACACGAGTAAGTAAGTATCTCTTATTTCAGGGGTTTTGGTGCTCATGATTCTGATTCCTTTGGTTTCTACGGAAAGAGCAACCACTAAGTTTGTCTTCACCAATTTCAATACTGACAATGGCCTCGGCATTACCAGCTACCCTTACATATTCGTTCTGGGGCTCCTCATGAGCCAGTACACCATTACAGGGTATGATGCATCTGCCCACATGGTGAGTAACTGACTATGGAAACAAATGGATTCTGTTTTTATGATTGTTAAGCGTTTCTTGATGATGGAAATAAAATAAATCTGTAGACTGAGGAGACGATCGACGCAGACAAGAACGGGCCAAGAGGAATAATCAGTGCAATTGGGATATCAATTCTGTTTGGATGGGGTTATATATTGGGGATAAGCTATGCGGTCACAGACATACCTTACCTTCTGAGTGAGACCAACAACTCTGGTGGGTACGCCATTGCTGAGATCTTCTACTTAGCTTTCAAGAGCAGGTTTGGGAGTGGTACTGGCGGAATCGTGTGCTTAGGCATTGTTGCGGTTGCTGTATTTTTCTGCGGCATGAGCTCTGTCACCAGCAATTCCAGGTATGTATTTGTGTTTGGTTTGAGGCTTAGAGCGTCGTTTGCATTTAAGATTGATCATATATGCATGTATTTTTGGTTAAATCAGGATGGCTTATGCGTTTTCGAGAGATGGAGCGATGCCATTGTCGCCGTTATGGCACAAAGTGAACAGAAAAGAGGTTCCCATTAACGCGGTTTGGCTCTCTGCTTCCATATCGTTCTGTATGGCCCTCACTGTAAGCCCCCCTCTCTCTCCTTCTCTCCTTGTCTGTCTGTGTTGGGATTGCTGTTTGATCGATGTGATAGAATTGGCAGTCACTGGGGAGCATAGTGGCGTTCCAAGCAATGGTGTCGATAGCTACGATTGGACTGTACATAGCATACGCAATCCCGATCCTTTTGAGAGTGACGTTGTCACGCAACACCTTTGTGGCTGGACCATTTAGCCTTGGGAGGTACGGCTTGGTGGTCGGGTGGATCGCAGTCATGTGGGTTGCAACCATCTCGGTCCTCTTCTCACTTCCCGTGGCATATCCCATAACCGCAGAGACACTCAACTACACTCCAGTGGCAGTCGCTGGTTTGTTGGCCATAATCCTCTCGTATTGGCTTCTAAGCGCACGCCATTGGTTTACAGGTCCTGTCTCCAACATTCTTAGCTGAAACAGCTTTTTAATCGTTTGGGGGTTGTTTCATGTTTGTTACTCTTATTTATAGTAAAAGGCATTGAAGGTGTAAGTTATCCTTTTATAAGTACAACACGCAACAGCATCTCACATTCCTATTTAGAGAGTAAAAATAAATTCGCTAGAAGGAGGGGTCGAACCTCCGACCTTGTGGTTAACAGCCACACGCTCTAACCAACTGAGCTATTCCAGCTTTGTGATCAGTCAATCAGTTAAAATTTAATTAAACTAGTAAAAACTCCACCCACAAAACGGACCTCAAAATATATGTGGACATAGGGTACCCATTGCTAACGAAACTACAGCATAATTTTCTTCGGCAAGAGAGATGGTTTTTTTTTTGTTGTTAACGAAAAATTATATTAATGGGTCTTATTCATTTCGTCTTATATTATTTTAATTTGTTATCTTTGTAAATAAGTGGTTTTCTTAAGTTCAGATCATAGGAGTGTTTTGAAGCAGCATTAATTTGTTATCTTTGTAAATATGTGGTTTTCTTACAATTGAGGGTTTATATATACAATTGTAAAAGTCATAAACCAAAGCCAAAACCAAAGATAGAACTGGTTTATTATACTAGTGTACAAACACTAATATGAAATCAAAACAACTATTCTATACACAATAACATAGGTTGTTTAGCCTGAATGTTTTTTGTTTCCTTTTCAAAATCCCATTCAACAATAAGACTGTTAGAGCCTTCTTCACATAATCAGTTTATAATTTGAAAAAAGGAAGTAATTAAGCAAACCTATTCTATAACGATTTCTTGTGTCGGAAAATATTCTATTGGATTCAACTTGCGCAATACACTACACCCAAGTCCACCACTACAAAATTCAAAACCTCACGTTTGTAATTAGAACAAAAAAATAAGAAGATACATTCTCCTTTTAATAATGGGTTGTGATTCGGTAATTGACTGTTTATGTAAAAATGAGATTAGTTGCAAAATCTAATACAATAAATGACTTCTTTAACAGATAAAAAGGCATGATTTGAAAATTCCCAGGTTTGGTTGTTTTCTTATACATTAAGTAGTTGAATCTTATACCTTGGCTACTACGGAAGCTAGTTTCTCAATCCACGGTCTTCCAGATTTGGAAGCAACGAAACAATGTCTTGCACAATAGCCACGCCCTCTCAGCAAACACCATTTTCAGAGCTATTGATCGAGAGATTATCAACACCATCAATTCAAGAAGACAACGAAATCATTTTGGCAACTTAATGACGCTATGGCTGCGATGATATCTTTGAATATCTCCCCAGATTTGTATTTCTTCCTTGTTTTTTCTCTTTTTTTGCCAAGGAATTAATCTGTATAGGTTAACTTTATTGTAAAACCTGATTTTTCATCTTAATGATATTTACCGGTTAGCAAAAAAAAAAAAAAANAAAAAAAAAAAAAAAAAAAAAAAAAGTTGAATCTTCCAACTAAATCAAGATATATATACATTATTACGTCTTATTCGCTCTTCGGTTTACTTGGTTTAGGCTTCGATTGCGGTTTAGCTTCTGGTTGGGTTCGGGATCTTTTTTGGGCTCAATTCGCATAAGGCCCAGTGGCATTTGCTCTGAATAACCAAGGCTGTCGGAGGTAGCCATTGCCAAAACATGACGTGACACAAGACCATTTACTTCAGTAGTAAATAGTAATAAAGATAGATGCATTTGAAAAAAAAGAAAAGATAAATGCAATGTGTGGAAACCAGAAGAAAGTATTGAATTAAGTGCAAAACTTTAGACATGGCAAATGTTGACGCTGGATTGAATTAAGTCCAGGTTTGAGGTCATATCCAAATCCAACACACAAACTTCAAGCAGAGAGAAAAATGCAAATCAAACAGTATTCGTTTTGTCTTTTGCGAAAATATTACAACTCCAGGCGTATTGCAAAGCTTCGATTTTTCTAAATTCGAACAACAAAAATCTAAACAAGCCTACTTTTCATACTAGAAATTTACATCAAAACACCGTGGAAAATCTGAAAAACAAAGGACCTCTCCGATCTGAGATTTCCTCAAAAAAAGATTTATATAGAGAAGGGAAATTTGAAGAATCCCCTTTAAGAAATAATCACCCAAATCCCTCAAAAAAAGAAAGAGGAGAAGGCCACGAGATCAAAAACACCCAAACTCTTCTTCTCTCTTTTCTTCTTCTTCTTCTTCTTCTTTTTGTTCACAGATAATGAAAAATCAATGAGATGCAGTGGCTGAGTGAAGAGGCAAGGATGAGATCGATTCACCTCCATGGGATAACAGTGGAGATCTACAGAGCGGGCAATTGAAATTGAGATGTTGGAGCCAACCTTCCAAACAGTGCTTATGGAAGACGTGTCTGCAATCCAGCTTCCTCACCTCTTCTCCGGCCTTGAGTGTAGACAAGCAGACGATGCAATCGGAGGCGGCGTCATCGGCGTAGCGATAGGAGAAGAGGCGGTTCAGTTTGAGCTGGTCGGTGAGGACGACGAGGTTGGCGAGTCCTGAGGAAACGGAGGCAGAAGCATCCTCCACGGAGAGATGAGGACCGGAGGCGCAGAAGCGGAGGAGAAAAGAGCGGACGTGCTTGAACAAAGTAGCGAGGAGAGCGACGAGCATCAGAGGGATGGAATCGGAGGAAACGTCGGAGAGTTGACCTTGTAACCCCATCTTCTTCTACAAGATGTGTGACAGTGTGTGTGTGTGTGTGTGTGTTTGCTGCTTCTGCTGAATCCGATTCCGATGGAGATTGAATTTTAGGGATTTGGTATATATTTTTTTTGCATCTGCTCTCTTCTTTATATGGAAGAAGAGGAAAGGAGAGAGAGATGAATGACACAGGCCACGTGTTGTGGGACCCTTCTTTGCTTTTTGTTAAGCCCTATCTCTTTCAGTCCTTTTCATTTTTTTTCCATCTTCATACTATCCACCCAAATAATTTCATTTTATAGCCCAAACAATTTCGTATTTTCATTTCCCCCTTTCCCAATTTTTCCGATTTTATGAAAAAAAGAAAGTCAAAAGCGGTTCGTGGTTGAATTCACACGGAAGAGGATGACTCACTCTCCTAGCTTTGGCTACTTCGTATTCCCAAAGACCAAACAAATTAAAGACCTTGAATGATTGAGTTTTGGAACCAGAAAAACTGAAGAAAAAAAAAATGATGGCATCTAATGTGTCACGCTTCTTGTGATACGTGGAATTTCATGGTAACACTTTATAATGTTTATTCTTATAAATCACATTAACTCCAATTCAATCCCATGGGAGCAACAAGCAGCACCACTACTTTCTGAATCTCCGGAAACCATAAATTATGCTATTACTATTTCTTATTAAGTTATGATTAAATACAGTGCCAATCAACATATTTTACGAGAAAAAAAAAAGTTTCAAATATTGATTTAAGAGAAAATATGTTTGATTTTCATCACAATATGTTTTACCGATCGACCTTCAGAATTCACCAAACATGAAAAAGTAGCAACTGTGTTAATCTTCGTGATATAATACCCATTATTAATCCAAGCTAATTAAATATGTTTTAATTAATTGTGTTTTATAAACGGCTTAATTTAATAATTCATCCATCTCTACGTTGTATATTGATTTACCTAAGTGTAGAACATTGGAGAAGCCTTTTACAGAATATAAAAATGAAGTGGGCGGTTTGTGATTATTCTTAATTAACAACTGACAGGGAACCAACTAATTAATTATCCCTTGTGGTTACTTTTTGGATTATTTAAGCTCAAATAGCTATTCATTTGTGGACTCGACGAAGATTTAGCACGATCCTCGCCTCGCTTGTTGTCTCCCCCGTGACGCATATACACTTGTAATGCTCTCTAATATCGAATTATTATATTAGTTCTATTGATGAATGATAATCCAAGTATTCACTTCGTGCTACCTATGACTGATCATAAGTTTTTATATCTTGTTGTTATTAGTCCATTATGATCATTTTAAAAAAAAGTTTTGGAGAAAATATAATTAAAATGGAATAAAAAATGAAGGGAGAGGTTTAGGTGTCTCGCCGTCCAAAAAGATATGGAAATCCAGGGACTCTTAAAATAGAAACAAGTTGGGATTAAGATATTTAATTAAGTCATCGCATTAGCCAACCAGCGACAACCACCTCGGCTCTATTTGACCTAATTGTACCCCATTATTTGACCCTCTTTCGATTTAACGTCATAATTAGTAAAGCCTAATTAAACCACTCACCATCTCATCCATCTCGTTATCTTCATATTCCGTGTTGTGATTCCAATGGAATCTTGGTATAAATAGCGTGTGCGTGTCTAATCCATCTTTACTGATTTACTGTTTATCACGACTAAATCATCTTTAATTAGATACGTTGAATGGAAACAAAAAACTTATATTTGTAGTTCAAATTTGTCATGTTTAAAAGGTTTTATAATTTCAAACTTTTTTTCCTCAAAATTATGCTAAAACTAAAATATTGTATAGAAAATTAGCTCCATTCTGGATAAAAAACTAGAATTTGACAATTCATTCATGTGTGGTAGCAAGATAGTTGAGGATCCAGATAAAAAAACTTAAATTCGAAGATGTTTCGGATTCGACTCCGAACAAAATTGTTATGCGCATGGCTGTTTAAATTCTTGGACTTAAGCCTAATTGCTTTATCCGATTACAGGAATTTTCTGTTAAAAATCATGTTCATCTTCGGATTATTCGCGTTTGATCCGAATATTTGTGCCAATAAAAGTAAAAAAAGCTAGGATTTGCCACGTCAAGATGTTAAAATGATTTATGGAATGCTTTTCACATAACTCTAGAACCAAAATCCCGCTCCATTATTGTTAGTCGATGACCAATGCTTTAATTATGACCAATCGATAGGTCCACGTTCTTGTGTTAATCAAAATAATTAACATTACATCAATGTAAGGTTAAGTAAACAATGAAAAAGACAAACGAAGAAAGGACAAGGGTTGTATAAGAATTGCCAAACAAGCAACAACGTGGTCCTATGCTCTCCCCACGCACCAACCAGTCAATACTCAGTTCGTTTCCGTTCTCAAAAAAAAAAAAATACTCAGTTCGTTTCGACGTTTCGTTACAGGACAAATTATTTTACATTTTTTTTTTCTTTTCTCAACTAGGAAACACCAGCTAAATAAAAAGAAAAATAAATCGTTTTAAATAGGATTTAGAGCGTGGCGAAGTGTGAACACAAACACCGAGAAAGATCTGAGAGTCAATTATCTGGGTGACATGTGCATGTGAACTGTATCAAGACGCGTTTGGGGCTTATCGTTTAAAAAAATTCTTAGCTATCATGACCAAAGTGTTTAATCAAAGATCTCCAAACAACAACACTTTTTATTTATTCCAAGACTTTATTGGCAGTGTAGAAGAAGACTCTAGAAGAATTAGGTGATTATTGATGACTAATGAGTAATGAGGTCAGGTCAAGCAATTCATTTGAATGGAGAAAAGGAACTTTACGCATGTTTTTTTAATTAAATAATTTCAAATTTGTCTTTATTATATGAAAAAATCTATGTTCCTACACTGATTAAGATTGGCACTATGTTCATCTTTTTTTTTTTTCACCAAACCCTTAACAAAAGAAAACCATTGCGTTATACTATGATTTCGATTAAGAAAGAGAGACACGTACACACAATAATTATGTATAGTTAAGGATGGAGATGAATGAATGTAACAAAAAGGAAAGAGGAAAATAAGTAAATTAAAAGGTACGAAGGTAGTTTGGTTGAACTTTTGAATGCTGAGATACATCACACACTCACACATGACAAAACAAGGACTTTGGCCTAAGACGACAGAAAGTGAGAAAACATTGCCGTTTCTTTTATCGTATATAATTGGAGCACTCAAACATAATTTTGATTTTTTTTCTAAGAAGTTTTTGTAATTTTGTAAAAATGTACACAAACTTTGACTTATAATTTTAAAAGAAATTGTTTTAACATGTCAAATATTCGTACAATAATAGAAAGATTTGACAGAGATATGTGAAAGAGTGTGAGCAAAATTTTTGTTTTTTTTGGTTTTCACGATCGAGAGAGAGCACATATTAATCAAACAAAACGCTAGTGTTAGTTTTTATTTAAAAAAGAAAAAACACTAGTGTTAGAGATAAAACGAAGAATACGTATAGGTTGCCACTTTCTCAGCTCTCATAACGTTTCTGGGAACTTGCACTTTCTTAGCTCTTTTCTCTTCTCTTTTACATCTTCCTCGCCTCTTACCACTAACACCAATATTTGGACGTATGCCCGTCAATCATCGTGCTTTTCTTAAAATTAAAGAAAATATGTATTTGACAAAAAAATGTACCAAAGAGTAATAATTACAGGCCATGTGATGTGACAACCAAAACCGTCGTGGGCTCATCATGTTAACATGCAGCTTTAACTGCAATTGAGCCCATTATTACTTGGCCCAACAACCAATTACGCGAGAAGGTATTCCTTATTACGAGTTATTTGTATTTTGGGCACTTCCTAGCCCAACCTAATTAGAAAAGGAATATCCGGCGCTTCTCTTTTCACACACACTTTAGGTTAGGTCTTGTAATTGATAATTAAGAAAAACTTATAGCAATAGGCATCCATTGGCAGTCTCTTAATTTACAATTATTGTCTTTTAACATGAGTCAAGGGGTATAGAGAGGGTATTTTGGGCAGAAGAAATCCAGCCATGAGTCCAAATTCTCTCTCTCTCCTTTTGGTTCTAATGCTTTAGGTTAATCTCAAATTTAGTGAAATTAAGTGTCCCTTGTTGGACTAGTTGGGTCGCCATACTTGTTTGAGTATCTGAAAAAATGTAACATATGAGCCGCTTGTTGGCGTCTAAGAGCATCTTTATCTATGAGATATCTATGAAGTATCTAACTAATATAATATTAATATATTTTATATTAAGAATTTCACT
>OVAY01000261.1:0-72383 GCA_900406395.1 Kernera saxatilis | reverse complement strand
GAGAGAGAGAGAGAGAGAGAGAGAGAGAGAGAGAGAGAGAGAGAGAGAAGCAATTCAATGAAAAAAGAGTGATAAATGTGAAGAGACAGAAGGGCACAGGACTTTTCTGCCCATTGCAGAAAAGATAGCCTGATGTGAGAGGTGATGAAATCATTTTGTAATCGATTGCTTTATGATTGCTCCTTTCTTTTATTTTTTTTCTTTTTTTTTAAAGAGAGAGAGAGCATTTAATAACAAAGTTATTATTGGGTTGGAATTTGTTTTTTCTCTAAAGCTGATAAAAAGTAGAAGAGAAAAAGTAAATATTCAATAAACAAAGTGCTTTTCCCAAAGTTTTTTTTTTTCCCTCTGTGTTCTCACTTACATAATTGTATTATTTCTTCTGACAAATAAAAATAAAAATAAAAGATAAAGTCAAGGGAAGAAAAAAGCAAAAGTTAAAAAAAAAGCTGCAAGATGATGAAGGAATAATGACTAAATGATAATCGAATGCATGCATGCCATTGCATTGTCCAATAGACACACACCACATACCACAGTAACTTTTTACTAACTTTTGCTGACTCGCTTATTTCAACCCTTCAAGCATTTACTTCTTCTTCTTCTTTTTAAACCCCGAAGCATTCACAAAGCTTCTTTTTTTGTTTGAAAACTAAATTCGCACTTCATAAAGCTTCTTCTAAACTTTTTTTTTTTTTGGGCAACTGTTTCTTCTAAACTATATATGCGGTTTTTTTAGAAAAAAAAATTTCCAAACCAGATGGGTGTGTATATATATATATACAAGCTCACGTAAAAAAACATGCATTTCAATCTTAACATGTAGATATTTGTTGTAATTTGTCTGGGTAAATTTTAAACCAAATCCTAGTACCAATTTGCCAATCTTGTGGAACCACAATGAATGAGGCTTAATCTTAACATGGATCGAAAAGACGAATTATCAACTGTTGGATTTTAAACATAAAATTTTAGTCGGATCAACGCATTCCAAGATAGTTTAGAACTGTTAAATTTTGGTTTACTCTAAATTACTAGTTTAGGAGTCAAAATCTTAAAAAATTAAATAAAAAATTGACTGAGAAATAAATCTGACAACAAAAATTTGTTCTTTTTAACTAGAAAAATCAGTCATAGCATTTTAGTTTGAAGCCTAATATAATTGGGCTTGGAGCCCGACCATGAGCAACCAAACCTTGAATTGAATCAATAAAACTACTTAGTTTTGAATTTCATTACTAACTGGCTTGAACAAAAAAAAATCGACGAACAGAAAGTAATCTTTATTCATAGTTCCTTCAAGATGAACTTTTTTTTTTTGAAAAATGAAGCCAAACTGAACCCACTTCTTTTTAAAGTTTCTTAAGATGAATAATAATAACTCGAATCCAATAGGAAAAGATAATATCAAGGTTTCAAGAAAATGTTTCCAAGTATCAAATTAGCATACGATTAATGTGCTTTTGATTTAATGATATGAATTGATTAATATATTGTACTATTATTACTCTTTTGTCTCCTTGCTTCTTGTTAGTTCATTATAGGAGGGTTATATATTTAAAGGTTGTAAATTTGAACGTGTTAAATCATAAATGTTTTTCAGAGACATATATATCCTTCTTTTCTTCATCCTTCTTCAGTTCCGGTCGGGTCGGGTCTAGTCTGGGCTTGAGAATCTTGGGCCGGCTTGAAATAATGGAGAAGTTTGAAGCATTTGCAAATTTCGGTATTGGTTTGTGTCAAAATATCAGCTCAGATCCGGTTCATATGTCCCGGCTTATCTAAAACTGAGATTTGAATTATGTAATAACATAAAGATTTGGAAATAGAATAAAGTAGAAGCTGGAGAACAATCATCCTCGGAAACAATTTTACGAGTTTAAATCAAACTTTTTTAAACAAAGAACAGATGAGAAATGTTTCATAATGAGAAAGAGACCATAGAAGAATGAACATAAACTGATGTTTTAGAGACCCTTGAAGCTCAAGGATTCTTCTTTCATGGTTTCCAGAGGATTGTGGATTCAGCAATCATGGCGGTCACAGTGTAAGGATCCATGTTTGAAGCTGGCCTACGATCTTCAAAGTATCCTTTTCCAGCCTTTTCAGTGTCTCGGCCAACCCTAATCGATGCGCCACGGTTCGCTACACCCTGTTTACAACGGTTTAGTTAGATCGCGGTTTAGTCTCATGTGATATGAATGATCAGTGAAAAATGTACAATGGTGATGACAAAATCAACATATATATGTTTCATGAAGTATTGGATCTACTTTTTATTCTATATCCAAAAACTCAAAACACATACAAACCGAAACAAAAGACAAAACCAAACAAAAGCAATACGTTTTTCTTTGACGAAAGCAAAATCTATTCGCTTTCGCTGCTCTTTTTCACCAGAACCTGAATCGAACTAAAACAAGCAAAATCCGCATAAACGAATTGCATTTTAAGAAAATTCTTACCCATAAGAAAGTTTGATATCGGCAGTCTCGTGTTTTCCGGTGAGACGACGCTCGTTGCCTTCGCCATAGGCAGCGATGTGTTCCTTGTGACGCAATCCAAGCTTCTCTATGGCTTTCTTTATAACCTCGTACCCTCCATCTTCTCTCATCGACTTCGTACTGTAGAAAAAGAAAACCTCAATTCAGAAAAACAAAACCAAAGAGCAAAAAGCCATATAAACAGAAACCTGAGCAGAATCAAAAACCTGTAATTTGTGTGTGCTCCTGCACCATTCCAATCTCCCTGAAGTAGGAAAAACCAAATGAGTGAATTTGACATAATCAAATATTTTTGTTAATTAATTTACAGTTTTGGTAGAAACAAACCGGAATTGGTTTAGGATCAAGAGACAAAACAACTCCAGCCAATTCTGTGATCCTCTGTTTTCACATACCCAAGAAACAGAGAGTCATATAAACACAAGTGTATATGAGAAACAGAGAGACAGTGTGTATAAATCGCCATGAGTGTGTTTATATATACCTCGAGGATGTAACGAGCGACCCAGACCTGATCAGCAGCAGCGATTCCAACGGTTGGACCGACTTGGAATTCCCACTGAAACCCACACAAGATTAATTTCACGGATTTGACTTCTTGTTTTGAAATCGATCAATACGATATTGAATCGGAACTTCGTAGGAATTAAACCTGGCCGGGCATGACTTCACCGTTAGTGCCACTGACATTGATTCCGGCGTAAAGACAAGCTTTGTAATGAGAATCTACGATGTCTCTTCCAAAGGCTTTGTCTGCTCCAACTCCACAGTAGTACGGTCCCTGTGTTTTATTGAGAAAGATTTGATTTTTTTCTTATTTTCTTGGCCAAATTCTGGGATTGAAAAACCACAAAAGGGTGTGAGAAAAGATTCGCCGGAAAAATCTTTACCTGAGGACCTGGGAAGCCGCCGACCGGCCAACCTACCGGCCACTTAATATCCTTTTGTAGCAAAGTATACTCTTGCTCAATTCCCCACCTGAATTTCAATATTTGTTTTTTTCCTTAGAAAATACTTAATTAAAAAAACAATTTAATACTCTTTGAAAAAACAATTTATTTTAAAGATATTTATCATGTTTTTTTTGATAAAAAAGATATTTACCATGTTTCTTCGGCGACAACACTTGGATCGCTAAAGATCTTGGCCGCTGCATGCCTTTTGTTCGTCGGGATCGGTTCGCCCGCCGGTGTATATGCGTCACACATCACCTAATATTCAAATCAATCCCAAAAACAAAATAAATTAATATAGAACAAATCTGAATAATTTTTTGTTTCTAATTGTTTCATTGAGTTATTACAAGGATGTTGTTGCCTCTTCTGAAGGGGTCTTTGAAGATAGCTTGAGGGCTAAAAAAACATATAGAAAATCCACAATCTTATTAATCCACGATTTACAAATTTAATTAACTTATTAATTGTTTTAATTAGATTTTGAAACGTACTAGAGGATGACTTCACTGTCATCGCCGGGAGCTTGGCCGGTGCTTGAA
Source organism: Kernera saxatilis (assembly GCA_900406395.1). Classification (NCBI taxonomy): domain Eukaryota; kingdom Viridiplantae; phylum Streptophyta; class Magnoliopsida; order Brassicales; family Brassicaceae; genus Kernera; species Kernera saxatilis. Next base: position 68,384 of record OVAY01000261.1, on the reverse strand, counting down.
CCGTCGTAGTTCCATTTCGGTAACTCCGATGGATCCTTCACCGGTCCCGGCAAAGTCTGCAATAGTAATATAATGAATCATTTTCTTGATTGTTATTATGATTTACACATCCTTTTATGCTCTACGAGCACCCGAAAGAAAAAGAAAAAATAATATTTACCCTTGCTTTGCTTCTCATATCCAAGCCTGATCCACCAATCCTATTCATCAAATAACCAAAAAAAAATAATAATCAAATGTTCCATCAATCGAAAATCTAAAAACGTAGTAGTATATCAAGCAAAGTTTAAACTTTTGACTCATAAATATTTAAGAAAACCTCAAGGAAGAGAACTTTAGACAGAAACACCAACTCAAAACACAGAAGCAGAGATTAACCAAAATCTATTGATCTATTATTATAGATTACATCACAACGAAAGAATTATTTGACAGAGATGGATGAAGAATTGTACGGACCATATGTACTCGGCGATTATCTGGTCAGTGGAGTCGGAGAGATCGAGATTGATTAAATCTGCAAGTGCCGACATTTTTAAGAATCTGAAAAAAAATAATTAACTTTTATTTTTTGTAACACTAAAGAAATTCCTGCAAGTGCTTATATATAGGGAAAGAGAGAAGGGGTAGGTGTGTGCTTGACTTTGCTCTGGAAAATGAGTTTGGTGAAAAAAAACGGAGAATACAGAAATATCGGGCTATTATTGGAAATGCGAATTATCAGGAGATTCTGGTTGATTCTGGGGTTATAAGATTCTCTATTTACAGTATCTTTTTTTTGAAAAAAATTATTGACCTGATGTCTCGGTAAAATTATCATATAAAGTTTCTCATCTAACCATGGTTCTCGTGTAATACAGTCACATTTTTACCAAACTTTGGAATACTGTATGTAATTTGGCTCAAAAATAACAAACAGTCAGATAGTATCAATGGTATATCTAAAATAGGAAAGATGACGAGAGAATATAATCTTTGGAGAGAGATGGTTTATATGGAAAGTTTATAAATTAGACTCATTCACTAATTTGTTCTTAAGTGGGAAACTGGGAATATATTTTTTAGAATCTTTTGGAAGAGTTCGTTCTCTTATGTGAATCCAAACCAAACAATAAAGACAAAGAATCTTTTTGAACCTCTGTTTGCTTCTTTACGAAATTTTCTCTTCAAGAAATTGTTTTCATTTAGTTTGTTTATGATTTAAGTTTTGGACCAAAGCCCTGAGTTTGAATAATCAACATGCAAAAGATAATTGTGTTTACATTGAAAATGCGTGACCAAACTTTTTCCCTAAGTCGTGGGGATCTAACATTTGAGTGGTCAGCCATAGATTTCCACTTATTTGAAGATCTAAACTTTATCTTCTCAGTTGTCAAAAAAAAAAACTTTATCTTCTCAAGATTCTTGTTTTTTAAGGAATCTCTCACAATCTCACTCACGCTCTTCGTTACGCACTTTACACTTTCAATATTTAAAATTGTGTTTAATTCTCCAATTAGAGGGGAAAAAAAACGAATAGACTAGGTAAAATGAGATAATATGATCAAAATTTCAAAGAGATATATTTGCAAAATTACCTTTTCAATCTTGTTTACTAAGATATTGCAACTTTTTTTTTTGAAGTTTACTTAAAAGTTAAAACGATTTAGAAAATGTTTCGAGATCAATTAAAAACCACTCCTAAGTTTTTGAAAACCCTTCATAAACTACAAATATCGGTATTTTTAAAAGTTTAGACTTTCGGTGGTAGTTTTGGAGAACAAGGGATAAAAGATGGCATTTCATGGAATTTCGATCAATTGTATACAAAGAAAGATTTAGGTTTACAAATTTTGATCCTATTAGTATTACTATTTTGTTGTTAAGTGATCCAAGACTCCAAGTATTATTTGTGGTGTCAAAATCGGTTAATTCTGATCTGTCCCATTAAAACTGGAAAAAAAAAGATTAAAACAATATTTTACATACCCGAACAAAATCTAAACCATATCAAAAACTAAATTGAGTAGAACATTAACTTATTTGAACATACTTGAGGTGAATATATATATATATATATATATATTTTTTTTTTTTCCAAAAACTTAAATTTGAATCTAAATAAGAAGGTTATCAAACAGAAATTACAGAACAAAATATAATTATATATAATTGGAAATACTCTAATCACTTTTTTTAACCAAAAAAAAAAAACTATATTCACATCACCATGCCTTTAGAATTGGGATCGGCCTGAATAACATTAGGTTTGTGGTTAGTAACCAATTATTGCAATTGGTTGGTGGGTCATTATGTTTCCGTGACTTTGGGGTATTTTGTATTTTTGTCAACACTTTTCTTATATTAAAATTTAGATATATGAAAACTCGAAAGCTCTTTATCCTCATTGGTGGGAGAGTCCTAATCCTCTAATCACACATAGTCCCAACTTGTATTTTGATAGTCATAATAAGTTGGACCGATGGGTTGTTGTATCAATCAAAATGACATATATGCTTTTGTTCCTATCTTCCAACTATTATTAGTTTTAAACCCAAAAGCTATTATTGAATTCCCAGAATCATATAATATACACAACTATACATAATTAATTGTTAACCGATTAATTAATAGTCTTCATTTTAGTATTTTTCTACCATTATAGAGAGCTTTACTTTAAATTACATGTATGCCACGACTAGTGGAGTACAATGTACAACAAGCAATTGGTTTAGTAGTAGATCCGAAAATTATAAAATTTTGAAATTCACAGTTTAAACATTAAATCTCGCATTTCGGAATAAATAGCAAAACTTCCGGCGATGGCCAATTTGGTGGTCCTGTTTTTTTTTTTTCCCTTATAGATGGTTAGAGAGTTCCTTTGTGGACATAGTTGTTTATAACTTTTTAAGAATGAAATAGTTTGAGATGTTTCAATTTTCAAATATAACATCACAAAACAAACTCGCACACGACGAACATGAATTCATAAAAAGTTCTCATGATATGATATGAATAGCCATTTGAGCTCTGATGAGCGATTAGTCTTTCATGTTAGTAAATAAAACTATGAAAAAAAAATTACATGACACAAGAAGAACCATTTAAAAACTTTGAAACGTAAATTTATGCTAGTTGAGTAGTATTTAAGTATTGTCCCATGCAATCAAATTAAACATATTTTATGGGCCGTAATCCAATATAATGTAATGGGCGTACTTTCATTTGATATTACAAGCTTTATTTGATATCGATTACAGTTTGGGCCAAATTTAAAACGTTGGGCCCATCAATTCCATTTGTTTTGGTCGAACCGAAATATTAAAAGTTATCGTAATTGAGAAGTTATCTTAATATTATATTATTATGTCATCATTACTTTTTTTGTTGCCATTATCTCACCATTGCTAAATATATCTTAATGAGATATTCTAATATCATAAATCACGTTTTTGATAAAACTCCAAAACATAGTACAGAAACATTAATAAATCCTTCATCAATTACTAGACAGTGTTTTTCCCCAACCGGGAGATTAGTTTAATTTCACATTAAACTATTAATCTTTTTAATTAAAGTATTTATTTTAAAAACTTTTAAAAATAAATCTCCCTAGATTTTACATCAGGTTTAAAACATTTTTTTATATATATTCTCCCAAGATTTGATATTACATGAACAAAATCAGCTGAATATATAAATAAGAATTTGCGGTGTATAGCAAAGAATTTGGCCATAATTGACAAAGTAACAAAGAAAAAAAGAAGTACTGTTTCCAAAACTTTTAATACGATTGTGCCCTTTTCTCTCTCTCTTATCTCTTTCACCTTTGCCTTCTTCTTCATTTTTTTNTTCTTCTTCATTTTTTCCAATTTTCGTAACATTGTTCGATGGAAATCTCTTCCAAATTTCTCTTTTCTTGATCTTCGTGTTAATGAGCTGGATCTGGAAATAGATATGAGAATGGAGATAAAGAGAAGATGGCTACGATGGAGATAAAGATTGGATGTAGATGCAATCTACTATTATGAAGTTAATTAATATTATAATTTGTTACAAGTAACTGTAACACGGTAGACATTATGATTTCATAAAAAAATATAGTTATATCATTGTAAATTATTGTTTTTGCATGATACTTATTTTCATAACGAGATATATTTATTGTTAGTGCGGTAAATAAATTAATAACATACATAAAACATAAAACAAGAAAAACTATTTCTCTCATGCACATAGATATATTAATTTGAAAGTTAACATTTAATAGTTTAGTTACTGTATTAAACAAAAAATTAGAGATATATCTAACTATTTATATTATATAATAAATATGTTAGTATACTAAAAAACATATAACGTAATATTTATATATATAGACATATATTTTTTTACATAGCTCGCTAATAAAATATTTATATATGTTTTATAACAACAAAAGATGAATTAATAATTCAACAATTAGCTTTTTCTTTCCATTCACTGCAATCTGCAATTATAGTCCCTCTCTCTTTCTCTCTCTCTCTCTCTCCTCATTCATCATCTTCTCATATAGCCGGCGAGAGAGAGAGAGCTGAAATTCATGTGAGAGGATTTTCTTCCGGTATTTTCTCTTTCCAAACACTGTTCTACACGTAGACAGAGATTTTCCCGACAAAATATCGGAAACCGCATCTTCCGAATCGATCTCAGACAGAGAGAGGCATCACTGTTCGAAAGGATTACACTTTGGAAAGAAGAAGATGAAGAACAAGACCACTTTAGGTCTCTCCGTCTTCTTCTTCATCTTCTGTCTCGTCGCCGTGACATCAGATCTAGAAGCTGATCGACGAGCACTAATCGCTCTCCGTGACGGCGTCCATGGCCGTCCTCTGCTCTGGAATCTAACCGCACCACCGTGTACATGGGGCGGAGTCCAATGCAATGCGGGTCGGGTCACAGCACTCCGATTACCCGGTGTGGGTTTATCGGGTCCGTTGCCAATCGCAATCGGAAACCTAACCCAGCTCGAAACACTGTCCTTCCGATTCAACGCCCTCACTGGTCCAATCCCGCCGGATTTCGCTAACCTAACTCTCCTCCGATACTTGTATCTCCAAGGAAACGCTTTTTCCGGCGAGATTCCTTCGTTTCTCTTCACTCTACCTAACGTGATTCGGATCAACCTTGCCCAGAACAAATTCTCGGGTCGGATCCCGGATAATGTCAATTCGGCAACCCGGTTAGCTACTCTCTACTTGCAGGATAATCAGCTGACCGGTCCGATCCCGGAGATTAAGATTCCGCTTCAGCAATTCAATGTCTCATCGAATCGATTAAACGGGTCGATACCGGATCCGTTGTCGGGTATGCCCAAAACTGCTTTTGGAGGCAACTCGCTCTGTGGCAAGCCGTTAGACGCTTGCCTCGTCACCGGCCCCGTAAACGGCACTGATACGACCGGAAAAGTCAAAAGCGACAAGTTATCCGCCGGAGCCATTGCCGGAATAGTGATTGCTTGTTTCTTCGGGCTTCTCTTGCTCTTCTTGATCTTGTTCTGCCTCTGCAGGAAGAGGAAGAAAGAGGACAATGTCCAGTCGAGAAACATCGAAGCAGCTCCTGTTCCCACCTCATCAGCCGCCGTAGCAAAGGAATCGGCGGCGGCCAATGTCCTTCTTCGGGTGGCTAACGGTGCACCACCGTCATCTGAAAATGGTGCATCAAAGAACCCTGCAGTGAGTAAAGATCTGACATTTTTCGTGAAATCATTCGAATTCGATCTCGACGGTTTGTTAAAGGCTTCAGCGGAAGTTCTTGGTAAAGGAACATTCGGATCATCGTATAAGGCGAGTTTCGACCACGGATTAGTGGTGGCTGTGAAACGATTGAGAGACGTTGTGGTGCCTGAGAAAGAGTTTAGAGAGAAATTGCAGGTTCTTGGATCAATAAGCCATGCCAATCTCGTGACATTGATCGCTTATTACTTCAGCCGCGACGAAAAGCTCGTTGTTTTCGAATACATGTCTAGAGGAAGCTTATCCGCGCTTTTACACGGTACAAAAACCTTTCCTTTCAATGTCTCCAATCTCCGCAATTTCGATTCTTTAGTGATCATAGATAGTTAAAATAAAATTCTTTGGAATTCACAGGGAACAAAGGAAGTGGTAGAAGTCCATTGAATTGGGAAACAAGAGCTGGTATAGCCCTAGGAGCCGCGAGAGCAATAAGTTACCTCCATTCGCGTGACGCGACAACATCTCATGGCAACATTAAATCTTCTAACATTCTCTTGTCCGAGTCTTTTGAGGCTAAGGTCTCTGACTACTGTCTTGCTCCTATGATCAGCCCTACATCTACACCTAACCGCATTGATGGTTACCGTGCTCCTGAAGTAACCGATGCTCGTAGAATCTCCCAAAAGGCTGATGTTTACAGCTTCGGTGTTCTCATTCTTGAATTACTCACAGGTACAACACAAACTAAAAGAGAGATCTTGGAAACTGCATTTTTTGGTCAAAATGTGATTCGAAAATTGGATTTATTTATTTGCAGGGAAATCTCCAACGCATCAGCAGTTAAACGAAGAAGGAGTAGATTTACCGAGATGGGTTTCATCGATCACTGAACAACAATCACCGTCAGATGTGTTTGATCCAGAGCTCACAAGGTATCAATCAGACGGTAATGAGAACATGATCAGGCTTTTGAAGATCGGTATAAGTTGTACGGCTCAGTATCCAGATAGTCGTCCTTCGATGCCTGAAGTTACGAGGCTCATCGAGGAGGTTTCTCGTTCATCTGGTTCACCAGGTCCTTTGTCTGATTGATTCTTTTTTTTCTTTTTTTCGAGGTGGGGTCTAAATTGATCGATTTCAAAATTGTTTGTTCTAAATTTGAATTTCTTTATATAGTTTGTTCGGTGAATCTTGAAGTCAGTTGAGAGATACGTTGAAGATTTTTTTTTTGTTTTTTTGTGTTCTTAAATTTTTTTAATAGTTTTCAAAAAATTATAAATTGTTTAAATATATCATTGTTTGGATGGAACCAATATGTCTCCTTTTCTATTGGCCGCCCCCACAAAACCTATTGACTCTTTCTTTCTAACCAACTATGCAATAAAACGGCAGGAAAAAAAAAACTGTTTGTCAAAGTACTAAATTACAAAAGTTGTAAAAAAAAATAAAAAATAAGGTGAGAAAATATCATATTTTTTGATAAATCATTTGGTTCTTTTCTCCCCACTCCGACAAATTATAAAAGTCAACGACAAATAATTTCTCTCTTTCTTCCATTTCAAGTTTTATTTGAGGTGACGAAGACTGAGTATCTAAACACATATTACAATTTCAATTTATAATTGTAGGTAACGGGTCTATTCAAGTTAGTCCCCACCTTTCAAATTCAAATTCAGATAATTGGTAAAGCCATCAAAACAAAAGTTTCTTCATCTTTCCTTTAACCTTTAAATTAAATTTCAAATGACTCTCTTTAAGAATAAAAATAAAATAAAAAATCTTTAGAAAGAGTATTGATCAAGACATACAGGGTTTCAGAAAACATTTCAGGATTAATGTACGAAAGAATTAGTCGAGTCCATCATTTATATATATATATATATCCTAGAATATCTATTTTTGTATTGGTTGAGATGTTAAGGAAATAAAATATGTTTTGATTATGGTTTAGTTTGGACGTTGTTTAAGCGAAATCGATGGGAATCGTGATGATGCCCCACATCTACACTTAAAATGTTTGGTCATTCTTGTTAAATTTCATATCATTAAAGTTACATCAAATTTATCATAATCAACTAAACGTAACTAAATTTGTTAAACATAATGATTACTCTTTCTTGTTAGCTGCAAATATCTGTGCTGTGGCTTCTTACGAGGGAAGCATACATTACAAACAAATATAAGTTATAGCGTCTCCTATACTGATATACATGAGAGCTACAGTATAACTAGTATAACTGTAGTTGAATACAAAATTACAAACTAAGCAATTTTTTTTTAATCTCATTCCAACCGATCAAGGTATATGTCAGAAAAACTACAAGCAATTGGTTTCATTGTCCATATCATCAGAATATATAATTGATTTTTGAAAATTGTTTCGTTAGAATTCTACCTTTAAACGTGTATAAAATAGAAAGCTTTGTGACGGTGAGTAATCCGTTGAATAGTGAGTGATTTTTGCTATCAATAAATCATGAACGAATTAAGTCACGATATGTAGGCAAGTCTTCTGAAACTTTTTGAGAATAGCCAAGTGACCCTTGTACGAGAATGAGATTGATAGGAATTGACCTAGAGATAACAAAAATAGACCTAGAGATAACAGACAAACTCAGTCAAAGCATTATATTTTTCGAATTGAATTAATCGACATCCAAAACAATTTATAACTCTGATTGTCTCGTTTTAGCATTTATTGAAGACGTTAAGTATGTTGTAGATGTTAGGTTATATGGTGGTAGCTTTTAATATTTTGTCTGTGAGAAAAGTTACGTATTTTAAAAAAAAAAATAAAGTTACGTATTTGAAATTACAATTGTGACTTTATTAAAGACAATAAAAGAAAAAAAGACTCTCTTNAAAAAAAAAAAAAAAAACCCCCTTTTTTTAAAAAAAAAAAAAAAAAAGACTCTTCCTAAATACTTATAAAACCTGGACGTGACACATACCCACTACTTCTGAAACCGGATTTCATATTATTCTTAAAGAACTCTCGTTAGATATAAATATTTTCTTCTATGGAAATTTCGAGTTAGATTCGCAAAATAAGTTCTTTTAAAAAACAATATATAAAATATTGTATTTTAGAAAAAAAAACCATTACATGATTTAATGCCAATGTATTACTTGTTGATCTGTTTTTCAGGTGGCATAAAACAATTTACACCTAGTCATGGACACAGGACACAGCATTTTTCCCCTTGTTCTAACTCATATCCATGTGGGTTCACATGCACAACTGTATATAAGTAAGTGTATTTATTTTATTTTATTGTGACAAATACCTTTGCCCAAGAAAATGCCTCACATCTTCTTATCTTGTGCTTACTCTGTCAAATCCATATAAAAATATTTAAGCCTTTACAACTTGTGGTTCATTTCCTAAAATCATAAATTATAGCTTTTGCCAGCTCATAAAAATCATCAATCGACCACTTATTTATTCCTTGTATTTTTTTAGTAGAAAGTTTGTTTGAACATGGTTGCCGAATATGATTATAATTTTTTTTTTGTGTGTGTTTAATTTTATCATATAAGAATAATTAAAAACCATAATAATATATTTCTTGTTAATATTATGCAGACTAATAATACATTAACTGGAAAATGAATTAATTAAGGTGTCATCAAATGTTCGATCACGAAAAATATGATAAACACACATTTTTTTTTTTAAACACATAATCCAAATAAGAATCTAGTTTTAACATAATTCGCACAAAAATAACTAGTTTATTGCAGCACCAGATTAATAAAAACAATTATACAGACTCGTGATGTTTGAAAAATATGTGTTTTCTCGTGAGATTTCTAAATTAATTTCTGAAAAAAATATTATAAGTTTGTTTTGAGTCTGTGAGACCGACAGGGCACACAACATGGCCACCTCATCGAGACAAGATTGGACGCGGTTTCTCTCCAACGCCATTAATGATAGCCAACAATAAAAAGTAAAAACAATATAAATTCGAGAAAAAATGTAGTATGTATTTATATCTAACGATCTCTACAAATATATGCCCAAATTTTACCTTAATTGTCCCATGTAACACCATTCATTTACACAATCTTAGTTGAAACAATTTGCCGAGTTACTAATTTTCTGCGATTTTGTAGTTAGTGAAAATTGTGTATTTTACCATCGTTGCTGATTTCAAAGCTCCAAAAACTATGATTCGAATCTTGTTTGTCAGAGGTTTTTATGTTCCGACGTAAAGACATTTAGGATTCGGTTCAAAATTGCTCGGTTTAATTATTCATTAAAAAAAAAAAAATCCTGTGTATATCGTTTTTGTTGGACTTTCTGAATGCATAACTTAAAAATCCTGTTTATACCGATCCATTAACAAAGGAATGCATAACTTAACTTCTTGGAATCTGATGATGCAAATTGTTTCAGGCCCAAAATTATTATGGGCCATTTTATAAGTTTGGCCCTTTTGTTTATATGGGCCATTTTTATATTAATAGACCCACGTTAGTTATATGGTTCGAACTTCAAACAATTTTTTTTCCTTTTGAGGACATTGGATTTTTTTCACTAATTAAGACATAGATATTTTGGATTTCTGTGACTACAATATGTAGTAGTTTGTGTTAATGTTATTACTGTATCACCACTCATAATATTTTTTTTTTTACAAAAATCTAAATTAATAGAGACTAAGTTAACTAAAAATAAGTTAAATAAAATTATTACTGTAATAATTGATCTTCTTTCTGCTATTGTCCATGATTTACATTTATGTTGATTATATAAATAAAACAGTAAAATAGTTTTAAACGGTTAAAATTATAATAATTATTCAACTAATTGTTTTTTTGTTTTTTACAAAAAGCTAACTGTTTTTTTTTTTTAACTAATGAGTATTACTATCAATTTTTTTTTTGTTAAACTGTGGAAACTCTGGATATTCGACCCATAATTTATCTGATATCCGGAATCAAACTTTAAATATTTTGATTTAAATAATAATCTCTCGTATCAAAAAATAAATAAATCTGAAACACAAAAGAACCATTTTTTGTACTATTACTAAACCACCATCTCTTTGATATCAATTTTTTTTGTTCTTGAAACATGATTCATTTATTTATTAGTTTTAAAAGAACAATATATATCTATATAATTTCACGAACTTTCTAGTTAAATTCTATTTTTTGCTTATCAAGTATGTTATTATTATTTGTTTGTTTTGCTAAGATCAAGTATGTTATTTTATTTTACTATTTTTTTATAATTTTCTTAATTCCGTGATTCTAAACATTACGAACCAAACAAAAAAAATACAAAAAAACAGTACGTACCAATCCAAATAATTACGAAGATTGGGAAACGTAGTACACTATGAGTCTATCATGACGTCATGGTACTGTAAGTTTATGTTGGGCACCACGATAATAACAAGCAAACAATGCAAAACCTACAGCACTTAGTGCTAGTGCTAACAAAACACTTTCTGCTAACAAAAATCCACCAATCATATTAGTTAATTAATTACAAAGTAAATCATCGTTTGTTTCTCCTTAATCGAGAAAGAAAAAAACTAAACTCTGATTTTCAATTATGAGACATAAGAAATACGGATGGTGAGGATTTCAAATGCGAGATCTAAAAACATATATTTCCGTAGCATCTAAATAAATTCAATCAGATTGATTTTTGATAAAAAAAAAAAAATCAATCCGATTGAATTTGCTGGAAAACAAAAAAGTGTTTTTGTCTGAGGATAAAGAACTTTGCGCGTGATGACACACGTGTTCTAAAACCATCAAGTACCAACTTCTATTCTTTTAGAGCATTTTTATCGGTTAGAACCTCTCCAAGGTTATTAAATATATTATTTTAATAGTTTTAAAAAAATTTAATTATTTATTTAAAATTTAAATAATAAAACCAAATTTAAATCAATCAAATTAATACAACTATTAAATGAGTTTCTTAAGGGTTTTTAAAAGGTTCTAAATTTAGAACCGTTTCTAAACCTCTCTCCTACATTTTCATTATTTTTTATTTTTTTAATATTGAGAAACTCATTGAGATATCCTCAATAGAGATGCTCTTATACCATATCGCATCTAACTTGTTTTTTACTCCAATTAAATTTACTTTATGGTGCAAGAAAAATTTGGATTTAAAATTAAATATGTGTGTTGTTATTTTTTCTCTGAAATATAGACATTAACTGGATTCATTAATAAATGATTTATATTTATATACCTAATGCATCCATAGTTTGCCTTAATTGGCCCTCTCTTGTTTCAGTTTAATGGTTTTTACTAGTTTACAACTGTATGTTATGTAGGTGTAAATGTGTAATATTCAATAGTCCGTATAAACCGACTTAACATCGCTAAAATAATTTTATAAAAAAAACACTTATGGCCATATGGAAATTATGAAATCAAAACATTATAAGGGAAGATAAAATCTATAATTAAAAGAAGATACGAGAAGAAATGTAGGTCCACAAATCACAAACATTGTTTCGAAATCTCTCACTCTCTATATATAGGTTGTTGTGTAGCTTCTTAAGTCTTCGAAATACAACACTCTATAAGTATCTTAGGTACCTATCTGAGCATATCTCTATATATAAAGTAAATATATATATAAATAATATATATATAGAGAGAGAGACTGAGAGAGAGAGAGAGGAGAGAGATGGGGAGGCAACCATGTTGTGAAAAAGTAGGGTTGAAGAAAGGGCCATGGACTGTTGAAGAAGACAAGAAGCTCATCAACTTCATCCTCACCAATGGTCATTGCTGTTGGAGAGCTCTTCCCAAGCTTTCTGGTTTATTTTCTCTCTTTCTTTCCTCCAAAACGACACCGTTTGGGATAGCACATGTTCAAAAATTTCACTTTTTCTTAACACGTTTTTTTACCCTTTCTCTTACCGACCGACGAAAACGATGCTGTTTTCATATATTTTCGTATTTTAAAAAGTTCACTATTTGAAACGTCTCCGATTGTTAAGTAATAGATCCATGTTATTCCCATTGATTTCTATTTTCCCTACCATTTTTTTCATTGATTTTCATGTGTTCTTTAGGTACGGTATATGCTAGTAGAGTTTTGCACCAATAATCAAACGAATATACTTTAAGCAATTATTTTCAAATTATTAGTTCTTACCTTCCTATTTGAAATGGAACATTTATCTATATTTTGGACTTCAAAAAACTCAAAAACATATTACTAGATTATTAATCATAGTGTTTGCCCGGAAACAAAAAAAAATCATAGTGGTTAATACTCGTGGTCCTCACACGTTATTATTTGGTCTTAATCAATTATTTTATTGTTTTCTACTGGTTCCTTCCTAATCAATTTATATTTTTTTCGCATAGTTTAACTTTCAATCAATCTGATCGTTAATTTAGTTACTCTGGTTAATTAATTAAATGCAGGACTACTGAGGTGCGGTAAAAGCTGCAGATTAAGATGGATAAATTATTTAAGACCTGATTTAAAAAGAGGTCTTTTATCAGAATACGAAGAACAAATGGTCATTGATCTTCATGCCCAACTTGGCAATAGGTTTATTCTCTTTTTCTTGAACATGATTGCTATTATATATAAAAAAGCATTTTTTCTAATGTATAAACATTAATTTACTTACGTTAACTCTTGAAATTGTCACTAACTCATAATAAACAAAAATATGAAGATTATGGCCATTAGATTTCAATATTCTTAAGGTATCGGAGAAACACAAAAGTCACTAGCTATAAAACTCAATCTTTATTTCTTCTTTTGCATGAACGAGATTGGCTAATTCACATCTTTATTTAGTCGTATCTTTTTTAATTTTAACCCGGTAGTTTAATTTAGCCGGTCAGATGAAGATGACTAAACAGTCGAAATCATTAGTTGAATCCTCACTTCTAAGTTTCTGAATCTTTTTTTATTTTTGTGCAGATGGTCAAAGATTGCCTCTCATCTACCGGGAAGAACTGATAATGAAATAAAGAACCATTGGAATACACACATAAAGAAAAAACTAAGGAAGATGGGTATTGACCCTTTGACCCATAAGCCTCTGTCTGAACAAGATGCTTCACAACAAGCTCAAGGAACCAAGAAAAGCTTAGTGCCTCATGATGACAAGAACACAAAAAAAGATCAAGAAGATCAACAAACCAAAGACAAACAAGAACAACATCATGTAGGGCAAGATTTGGAAAAGAACAACACATCAATTTCTAGTGATGATGGGTTTTGCATTGATGAAGTCCCATTGCTCAATCCACATGAGATCTTTATGGACATCTCTTCTGCTCATCATCATACTAATGATGACAATGCCAACATTAACATTAGTAACTCGACTTCGCCTTCTTCCTCTTCCTCTTCTACCTCGTCGTGTATATCATCAGTACCGGGTGATGAGTTCTCAAAGTTTCTTGATGAAATGGAGATTATTGACCTCGAGTGGCTTTCGTCCGATGATTCATCAGGGGATAACATTAAATACGAAGACGGCAAGTTCAACAACAATGTTGATACGATGAACTTGTGGGACGTCAATGATTTGAGCAGCTTAGATTTGTTTATGAATGATCATGATGATGGTTTTGTTGGAAATGGTAGTGCATGTTCAAGAATGGTTTTAGATCAAGATTCATGGACATTTGATCTCCTTTAACTTTTAGTGTTTCTCTTGTTGTCTTTTAATAATTAGTTTTTGTTTGTTTGTTTTTGAAGTGGGGGATTTGGGTTTGGCCTTGGTGTTGCAATTTAGTGGATGATTAGGTGTAAAATACATGTAATAAAGATTGCAATTGTGAACATACTTTTCTCAATGATTTATTTTTTACATATTTTTATGGAAAAATATAAAACTTCATTAACGTTTAACCTCATGTATACCAATTGATATAGTTCTTATAATAACTATTATTTTCTTGATCAGGTTCATAATCTTTACTGACAAACCAAAATGATTTTCATGATCTGATTCTTAAAATCCAACACACACGTTAAATAATTAGTCAAATTAGACAAACATACTTCCGACTGCATTGAGAAACTATAATTTCTCTAGTCGATGTAAATGTGTGTGGTCAATATCCACTGATGTCTCTCAGTCAAATTATTTTTCATTTTATTAACACGATATCTAATTAACATGGGTATAATTGTTTGTATTAATATGATTACTATGTCATTATTCCAATTTAAACATATATAATATATATTATTGATAGGAAAACTACGTACGCTATCCAATTTTAATCGCAATTAGCTGATAAGCAACCTCCATTATAAAAATTTTAAACTAAATTTCATTCCAAAAGTTTTATCACTCCATTGAGTCATCGATTATATATATAGATACTCTTCTACGATTTATTGGGAAAAACTTTTTTTTTTTTTTGTTTCTGGCCACTTATATACCTTAGTTCCACTATAGAAAGGAAAAATGTTGGAGATTGCTTGAAAAGACGTAATATTGTTCGAATAAAAAAGGAAAAATACTAAATGATGATACAATGATGGCGTCATGGTGACGAAATCCATTGCTACATATATATATGATAGAGTACTTCACCAAAACAACGTCACAATCATGATTGCATCCCTTATGATTTATTAATAAACTCCACCTACCAAATATTCTCAATCTCACGTTTAAACTTCAAAGCATCCGTGTGGACCATCGACTTCATATAAAATTATATTTTTATTTCAACAAATTTAAACAAACTTACATATTCTAGCGGTTAGCATTAGCCATTAGTAATGTTAGTGTATCACAGTATTAGTAACCCTGGTTCAGAACAGTTAAAGATTGGTCCAACAGCAGTCCAATGGTATAAATTACTAATTGAATAATGGGATATAAATTCACGTACGATCAATTTTTTCATATAGTAATTGATGGAACATCGGTATTGATCTGAAAAACTCGAAATTCGATTTGGCCAAAAATACTCGATTTCGTACAATATTCATAAGTAATCATAACCTTGATCCAACCCGCGCTATTAGTCAGATATGTTTTCAAAAAGTACGAAAAATACACCGACCCACGCATGTATCAACCCGCACTACAATTATTATGCATACTTACATATTTGTTATATGTATACAGTGCTGATGACACATGTGTATGTCTTTCGTCAACACATGTATGTCTCGATGCTGACATATCCAGGTCCCTAAACGAAGACAAAAGCACACTGTGAATAAGTTTACATATACAGAGTAGATAACTTAATTTGTGGGTTCGATTGGTGATTCAAAATGATTAATTAATATGCTCTATTTTTTTTNTTTTTTTTTTTTTTTTTTTTGGGGGGGGGGGGTGGTTAAAATGCTCTGTTTTTTTTTTATCTGAAAAAGTTATACATCTAAGTTCCAAAAGAAAAAAAAGTTTTTAAGTTTTTTTCGCTTTCTCTTGTATAACAAATGTTATATTATAATATTTAAAGAAAAATAAAAACAAGAACATTTCCGAATCCATTTGAAAAAAACAACTGGCAAAATGTAAAACTCATTATTAACAATCAAAAAGAAGTATTTTCGATTGTAGATGGAATCTTTCGAAAGTTTGTTACAACAAGTACGAAATTGTCTATTTGTCGATAGTAGATTGATATTTGTAATATACATGCTAAAAGATTTAATTAAATATGATGATTGATCATGACGTAACAGATGACAAACTTTTTGTTTTTGTTATATTTTTTTGAGTTTTATAAACATTATACATAATTTTTTTAAGCAACTCAAATTTTTTGAAAATAACTTTTATTTAAAAGAAAATAAAATTNTTGTCGGCCATTTCATTAAAACCCAATAAAATGGGTAACATAAGTACAATATTCGGTCAAAGAAAAGAAGAAGAAGAAAAAAAACTGTTTTTCCTCTCCTCTCTCCAGCGATGGGGAAGACGATCCAATTATGGTTTCTAAACCATCTTCTTTTTCTCCTCCTTTCTTCGAGGATGACTACAATCAACGCTGGAGTGAAGCAATTCTCCGATGCCTTCTATCCAGCGGCTATCTTCGTTGTGTCAATCGATGTGTACAACGATGAACAGTTTTCCAATCACTCTTTGCCGAAGGTTAACAACTTTTACAATCGATTCATTAATCTCTGGAAACATCATGAATCGATTGTTTCAAATAAGCCAGAGATATTGATCAATGATCTCGGGATTGAAGAAGCACCTATTCAACTATCCATGAAGTTTTTTCAAGAAGCAGTTAATGGTAACTACTATTGTACCACGGTTAAGGAGTTCATTCCATGGAGACAGGATCTATGCACAATCATTCGACAGTGTTCATTACTCTCCAAAATTTGGTTAGGAGATGTAATTTGGGTTTTTGATCCTGATATCATCGGATTTTGGGACAACTATCGGAGCCAATCGCTAGAAGGAATAAAGTTTCGAATCGGAAGGAAATCAAAATCACGGGCATTGACTACAACCAAGATATATGTCATCTCTTGGTGCGAGAGATATCGGGTTGGATTGCGATGGAACAGATGGATCGCAATCGTTTATCTTTTTAATGATTATTGGCTTTTAATCACAATGATGATAGCCAAACAAGATGTTCATATTAGACCGAGGACGACGACGGATAAAGCACATAACAGATATGATTATCTGTTCGCGTGGAAGTCTTATCTGAAAAAGAAAGCAACGTGTAATTGTTCTTACTCCGTTTTTAAAGTTCTTCTTAAGCAATGTATCAATTGTGTTTGTGTCTTTGATTGACAATGATGTAATTTTCGATTCAAAGTATGTTAATGAATAGATGTTAAAAAAAAAAAAAAAATTCATTATTTTTTTTAAACATGGTGTTTTAATTTAGCAGTGGCTGTTGTTTTTTTACTAGTATTTTTATATATTTTCTGTTAAGTTTGTAAGTGGACTAATCGTTTAATCCAAAAAGACACGTGGCTGTAATCTTACTTTCAATATTAAATATTTATGTAGGACCCCACAAATTGCGGTGGCTTCACAAGGCTGTGTCCATATCACGACTGGTCCGTCCTGTTGTGTATTATGCATTATGTATTTGTATGTGTATGGTGTTTTAAGCCAATGGACCACAAGTGAATGGGATTGATCGACAAGTGGTAACTACCTTCACCAAACCATCTTTCCAGAAATAAAGATCGAATTTTTGTACTTTTGATTGTCACAGTTTAACAGGATTCATTCTTTTCGTCATAGAAATTTATGGTGGTCTTAATCTGATGGCCAAACGGTTTACCAGGTAAGCTAACAGACTATAGTTTTAGTCATTTTTTTTTGTCTTTTTAAGTTTTAGTCATTTTACTACGATGTTATTTATTATTGACTATAAAAAATGTCTTAAATGGTAAGAATATCTAGTTTTTATATTGTATCCAGATAGATAGTTAGTATTGATTTCGGCTCGGAATTCTCCAGTTATATAAAAAAAAAATTGTATATATTATAAATAATGGTTCTATTTTATTGGTTAAATTAAGTTGGGATGATCAGTTTGTAGTAGAAAAGAAAAACATGTACATACCGATAATTTTATGATGTATGTATATCTGATAACAGTACAATTTTTCACCTTAAAAATCTGGTCGTTATATAAATATATTAATCAACATAGCGATATCCAAACACTAACATTGTTGACGTTTATATCAAAAATTACGTCAATCAAGCTCATAACTATTACACTACCCCAGTTATACAAAATCATGCGTCTTAACATGGCTTTAACCGTCCAGAACCTTGCGGTCAGGTGGTAAAGGAATAGACCTGGAACGCCAACACGTTTCAGGTTCGATCCACATGATGCGTGAAACTACAACACATTGTTTCTGGACACCCACACGGATATGGGCCCCTACTTTCGGACCTATTTATATATCCGGAGAGAGGATCTATCTGTGAACTGCACCTCCCCCAGAAGATTAGTCTGGGTTCCTCCGTAGACCTGAAATTTATCCATAAATTATAAAAAAAAAAAAAAAAACATCGCTTTAACCCTATATATATATATATGAGCTTTTAACTCTATTTTGAAAAGAAAATGTAGAAGAAGTGCTTTTTAGATGAATGAATCACATACCCTCCATGCTATTATTGTGAATATCCCCATTTTTGTTGTAGTTTTGGTTGAATAAAGAACATGAATGCCTTTTATACCATAAAGGCATAAAGTGTATAATATGTTTTCTTAAGAAATTAAGAATTATAAAATACAAAGAAAGTGGAAAAAAGAGTGCATGTATATGAACCTTTCTCATAACAAATATGATCATTGCTTAGACATGACTTGTCACAAAGAAGAGCAAAAGGAGTGATAGTGGAACTGTGAATGATGGATTAAAGAGAAGAGAAAGGAAGAAGATAAGGGAATTATTGAATTTCATAGAATTTTAAATGATAGATAGTTAGGTTGGTGGATAATTTTTTATTATAAATTATAGAAAAATAAAATTTGGTAACGACAACATTTGAAGTTGGTGAATGAGTATGGTTTCGTTCTCCTACTTATTGTGACACATTGGCTAAACGTCACACCTTTAAAAACAAAAGTACAACCCCTTTTGCAAAGTTACCCAGTAAATAAATATATATCTATATCTATATATACATATCACATATAATTATTAAATTATTCGGCTTTTATCTCGCAGTTGATACATAAAATTTGTATTAATTAAGTGGGTTTTTACTTTTTTGGTTTTATAGTAATTAAGTGTTTATACATAATGACAATATAATCTATGATTTTTAATAATATGAATATATACCAAAATCCCATTTTCGCAATACATCGTCATTTATGTACTCAAATATTGCAGAAATCATTATAATTATAGAAAATATTAAAAATTATGAATATATTATATTTTCTTACAAAACAATGTTGTATTAATCTTTTAACATGGTTGACAAAAAGTTAGAAATGTCGTATGTGTAAAATGGAGATGGAATCTTCGTTAACTTTTGGGCTACAGAAAACCTCTCTTGATGTGAAACCTTTTCTTGTCTCATATCAACAGGCCCACGATTATACTTTACATAACATGGGCTTAGGCTTCTCCTTGGCATTACAAAACTATAGTGTCTTATGTCTAACTACTCCAAAATATGAAAGTTCGTGGTGATAAAAAAACACAGCATTCTTAACTCGTAACTTCAAACCGTTTTAGTTACAAAATATTTTTTAAAAACATCATTCTCTCAAAATTTATGAGATTTTTTTGACAACTATTTTATGAGATTTATAAAGCAAAATGATTTGTTTTTTCTTTATAAAAATACTATAAATTTTATTTAATTATGATGTGAAATTCGGTCCAATTTCGAACTAAATTTTAATCACCTATATACATCATATTTGGATAAACTTGGAGTTTTTTTTTTCCTAGTATTTTGATATTATATCAAAGTTTATAAATTTCAAACATAAAATCAATCGCAAATCACTGACCTATTTCGTTTTCGTACCATCTTCAAAAATTGGATTTCTAATAGCTTTGACCCGATCTATGTAGGATAGAATTTGTTATTGTTTTTTTTTGGGATTGGCTTGCAAAACCGGATTTGTCCAGAATTAAACCCTTAACTCATCGCACCACAATTTTAAGCACAGTTTACTGCAAATCGAGAAAATAACAAACGGCAGAGAGGAAAACAAAATTTATTTGATAAAAGTGAATAATTCCATCAAATTTAGTTGATCAAACAAATAAACAATCTAAGGTATCATATATCCACATCTACAAAGCTAATTGGCACCAGAGATTCATAGTTTCAATAAGGCTCAAGCTTAACATCTCCGATGTCAAGTCCTGCATCATCATCATCAACATCGACAATGGTTCCGCTGTTATAGCCATCGACAAGAAGCTTAGAAATCTTAGATCTCCATTCCGATGTCTCTTTTTGGCTCTTCCTGTCGTGGTAGACTCTGTCGCGGTAGTTTAGCATTGACCCTAGTCCCGTGTTCGCAACCCAACCGTACTTCATCAGTACTTCCGCTTCGCCTTCTGTCATATCTTCTCCAACCTTTTTATCCCCAACGCGAGTTACAGAGACAGTTCAGCAACAATTAACCATAGTCAAGAAACATATCGGAGAGAGAGGAATTTACCAGTAACGGCTTGTTTTCAATCAGTTGATATCGACCACAGCTCGCGAGTTTCATGGCCAACACTAACCGTTTGATCTGCCATCCGATTGATGCAGTATTGCTGAGCTCGAAGAAGTATGTTGCGTAGCCATATTCAGGCCGTTCCATTACTATCCTGTATCCAGCAAAACAGACCGATGAAATTTTTTAGTTTAGCCGCAATGAGAAAGGAGAGAGAGAGAGAGAGAGAGTTAATTTACCGGTTATGTCTCTCGAAAACGAATATGAAAGAGTGGAGATCGCGGCACCAGCCCCACTCAACAGGCCATTTGCGGAACCGCAAATACCGCGCCTTGAAAACCAGAGGAAACAAGTTGGGAAGAAAGGGGAAATATATATAAAAAGCAGAGGAGATTGGGATGCAAGTTTTTACCTGTTCGATGAGGGAGAATAGACAGGTCAAGCAATAGCTAGTCCTTGAGGCTTTTGAGAACCTTATATTAACAAGTTTCGGACCCGTCTCGTGTTTGAAGAAAAGCTGATCATTTTCATATTCAAATCTTTTCACACCAGCGGGAAAAAAAAAAAAGCAAACTTTGTAAAATTAACAAAATAAAGGGATCTTTTTTTTTTTTTTAACCTGCGAGATCACATCTTCGAGCTCCGAGAAACTCTCTTGGAGAAGTGAATCATCCGAGGAATCATCATTCTCCCCATATAGCCTAAGTTCATCAACCGATACTCCTTGTTGAATCAGTAACTGCAAACAACACCAGATTCGAACACACGAGCTTTAAGAAATCTAATTCGCAGAACTTCCGTTAATTTCAGTTTTGAGAAGAAAACCATGATACCTGCAAAAGACCAGGAGCATCTTCCTCCAGAGCTGTCTCAATCGAGTCCCTGTAATGGTTATTTCATACCATAAGATCACAAAAGAAACATAAATTAATCAAAAGATACAGAGACATGAGATGATGGATCCAGCAGAGAGACTCACGTAGCGGTTTTCTTTCGCTTCCAAGGACGCAATATCCTCAAAGGTTTAACGTATTCATCAGATGTACAGAAGCTAAACCCTGAGGACGGAGAATTAAGATCTTCATGATGACCTGAACCATGAAAAGATCGAAGCTTTAATCGATCAATCAATTTCATGTGGTCTATCTCATCTTCATCCAATTCACTAGCGGTCTCTCCTTCGTTTTTCACAAACCTAGAAGGATTCGGAGCAGATGTACAAAGATTCAAGTGATAGCTCAACTTCGCGCAATCTAGCTCATTTTCATCATGAGCTTCATCATGAGTTTCCACCTCTCTTTTAACTTGTACTTGCTCTGTTGTAATGGGATTTCTATCGTCATTGTTCTCCATGACGCAATCATCTAAAGACTCAACCTTTACTTGATTCGACTGCATTTTACTCACATTCAGAGGCAGAGGATTCCCTTTGACTCTTTTCACACTATTTCTCGGCTTTTCTGCTGCAGCTGCATAACCGATGCTACCTAATGGAGAGTGCTCGGAATCTCTACTGGATGATTCAGGAACACTGGCTTCGGGTGACAAATCAAAAGACCTTTCATGAGCAATCGGAATATCACTCTCTAGAATTCCACTAAGCTGACTTCCAGATTCTGAACCTATACTAAAATTTCTACAGAGGACAGAATCAATTTTCTCTAGAAAGCCGCTGAATTGAACCCCAGAAGACGAAGCTATCCCATTTCCGCATGAAATCTCGGCTTTTATTTTATGAATATCGGTTTCATCGCAGTCTTTAGTATTATCCTGCACTTGTAATGCAAATAACTAGTTAGGCCTAATATGATCCCAAGAAAAAAAACAACTACAAAATCCAGAGGAACTTGTCACTTTGTTACCTCTAAGTTGGATTCTGGCAACCTTAACACCATCCTGCAACAAGTATGGTAGATAAAATCATTGGACACTTTGTAAACACGAGCGAGTGAAAAGATGCAGATTACTATTTGCCATGCTTGAGACATTATAAGTTAAAAAAAATTGAGCACCTTTCTAGAAGCATTTTGCGCCGCTCTTTCAGTGTGAGATGTTCCAGAGCATCACTCCCAGCGATTTCCTCGATTTGTTCCACTCTTTTGAAATTCTCTTCGGCATTATTACAAGTTACTAGAATGGTGTTCGGTGGTCTTAAGTTTCCAGAATCATTTAGACCTTGACTGCAACCAATGCTTCTAGATTCCGAAATTTCGGTGTTTACAGATTCTGGAGCACCACAATTTGACACTACACCCTGAAAACTACATAATCAGTTCTCTAAACTAAATAGCAACAATGAAGAAACTGACTGGAAACAAAGATTTCTTTATCCAAATTACCAGCTCATTAAAGCAATCATCTTCCCTTTTCACGATACTATCAACATTCGATCTACAAAACAGAAGAAACCAAAGAAAACATATGTCAAACAAAAAACTTAAAAGTTTTCAGAAACGAAAAGTGAATTGAAAAAAAAACGTAAACCATAGACATCACTCACTCAGGCACAGAAACAGCGATACGTTGAGAGACTCTTTCACTCGATTGCAACAAACTTCGTCGTGTCGTTAAGGGAAGGTGGTCTAACTCAGGGAACGTAATTTCGGACTCTGTCGGAGAGATATTGGTAGGTTCATGGCACATCTTACAAATTCGGATCAGAGTATTACAGAGTAAAAGTACATGGAGAATGAAAAAAATCGGTATAATCGAGATTTCTACAAAAAGGGGTGGTATTTGCTGATTTGGTTAAGACAACAATAACTTGGCGAAAGGTATTAAGAGAGGAATCTCCTTGGGACATTAGCACAAAGGAGAATCTCAGATTGTCGGAGCCCTGGAAACGAATTTTTTTGTCACTTGTATGAACAACAAAAAAACTTTTTAGCCAAACTAAAAATCAACCGAGAAAACGGATACCTTAATTCGATGAAACACTGAAGAGAGACGCTATTTTACAGTCTTACTGATTCGACAAGTACCAAGAAATCGGTTTTTTTTTTTTTTTAATTATCATCGACAGAAACAGAACCAAGAGGAAGAGAAGAGAAAGGTGCTTTCGATGAGAAGTTAATTTGGGCCAGTAGGCCCATATAAATACGCTAAAGGCCCATATAAAACGATGTAAACCCTAAGCTATAAATAAAGAGTTCGTCCTTGTTTTCGCCGCAAATGATTCTTCACGAAAGTCGGTTTTTTGTTTTCATTTTCCGTTAAAGATCCGAAATTTTTGCCAGGAATTCTTAGGTTAAGAAATTAGCATTTAAGGGAACAGGATTCGTGTTAAGAGTCTTTAAGCTTATCATTCGTGTAGCTTATAAGAACCGTACGTTCCGATGCGAAATCAAACATCTTCATTGATGGTTTTGTAATCTCTGGACATGTAGAATTCTGGGAATTTTTCCCGTGGGTTCTATCATTTTCTCGAGATTCGACAGCTTCTAATGTTTCTATTACCGTTTTCGAAATCTTTGCTTTCTTTTCTGAATTTATGTTTTGAGTTTACTTCTAGATCTTCCGATTTCGATTATAAAGTGTTAACAATTCCTCAGATTAAATCAAGATTTTTACGATCTCGGGTTTTGTGACATTTGTTTTGCTTTTGGCTGCTCTATGATGATTTTCTTGCTTTAACCACACTGAAAAGATGGGCTTGAGAATGTGACGTGGCACTTCATCATTCAAACCAGTGAAAGATTCGATAAGGTCTCGAGGTTTCTTGATGATACCTTGATCTAAGTTGCTAGAAGGTCTTCTCCTTCGTTGCTTAGATTAGGGAAGAGAATAATGTCGAGCTCTTATCGACATTTTTCCTGATTTGAATCATGACATTGCATGTTTTCAAGCTCTTCTCATGTGGAAATATCTGGCCCATTGTCTGAGAAGCAGCTTTCCCATAATCAATACTTCGAATATAACGTTGTTGTTTTTTGAATTTGTAGTTTCTATGATTTATGTTTTCGTTTTTGTTTTTAATGCTGCTCTATGATGATTTTCTTGCTTTAACCACACTGAAAGACGGGCTGAGAACTTGATTTGGTACTTCTTTATTTAAGCCAGAGAAAGAGTGTTTATGAGCTCTGCATTGCTTGATGGCACTTTGATCTAAAATGCTTGAAGGGGATCTTTTTCCTTCGTGTTTTAGATCAAGGAAGAGAGCAGTGTTGAGCTCTATTCGACATTTTCTTAGTTTAAATCTTGAAGAACCTTAACATGTTCTCAAGCTCTCATATGTGGAAACATTTGGCCCATTGTCTGAGAAGCAGCTGTGTGATCCTTTGTTTTTGTTATTGTTATTTTAGCTTCTATGATTCGATTTTTGATCTGGTTTCTGTTGCTGCTCAGTGACGGTTTTCTTGCTTTAAACCACACCGAAAAGGCAGCACTCTTTTTTTTTGTTTTCGTTTTGAATCGATTAAAAGAATAGCCTTGACCTCGGGATTGCTTGATGACAGATTGTTCTAATATAAAATGCCCGATTGTTATAACCGTGAGTCCGTGACATAGTTTAACAGACTGAATAACGAAAAGGTATACAATGCATACATTTTAAAAACAAAAACAAAAAACACATAAAAAAACACTTTTTTCAAAAGCTTTAAAAAAACCTTACTTCACGGGCGTTCGATCTGAATAGTCACGTGACATATGTTGTGTTCCGTTTTGATGTAATCAATAATCTTGTCCAAAACCATATCTGCATCAGCCTCTGGTCTGATCTTAACATGACAAGCCAACAAAAGTTTGTCAAGAGTAATAGCCCAGATGTGAAGCTCATGAACAGCCACAACTTCTTCAATCTCACACACTCCTTTCTCAAGCCTCTCTGCGTCGATCTCCCGCGGCGTCGACTCCATTAGAACATCTAGAATGTTCCTAAGCATTCCAACTGTTGTCCCCAGGACAATCACAGAGAAAACCAATGTGCATATCAAATCAATAATCTTCCACTCCGGTTTATACCATATGATTGCCCCTCCTATCATCACTCCTACGCTCTGTATCGAATCTCCCAATACATGAAGATACGCCCCTTGAATGTTTACGTTCCTCTGCTTCTTTTGCTCACTAATCAAGCCCTCAGATAGATGTGATTCTATTTCATCATGGTGATGGTGCTCATGATTAAGGTCATGACCATGGCTATGACCATGACCATGGCTATGACCATGACCATGACCCAACAGAATAGCCATTGCAATGTTGACAAGTAAACCAATTGCAGAGACAAGAAACATAAGAGACCCTTCAACTTGACCACTACCATTGTTAAGTCTAACAATGGCTTCGTAAACTAAAATACCAGCAAGAAGCCAAATCATTTGAATGGAGACAAGCGCACCAAGGATCTCTATCCTGAAAAAACCATAGGATTGCCTCGGGTTTGCTTTCCATCCCGAGGCCCAAAGCGAGAACAAAGATATGGCAAAGGCTGCTACATCAGATAGCAAATGAGCTGCATCTGTGAGAATCGCTAGACTATTGGCCTTGATTCCTCCAACCACTTCTACAACTATGAAAATGGCACAGAGGAGAAGAGCTATTAATAGCTTTCTCATAGATGTTGCACGTTCTTTAGCTTCCATTGCACTCGTCTTCGCATCTGAGAAGCCACAAGGCGCTTCTCCACATGTCTTCTTCATCCCCACCAAGCTTGATGAAACTTCCTCACTAATCTGAACCATGTGCTCATGCTCATGAGTATGACCTTCCATCTGGAAAAAAAAACCGGAAATGTAGATTCAAGGATATTTATTTCTTAGCTACACTATAAATCTTATAACTGTAGCTAGAGTTGACTAGAGGTATATACACCAAATCAGTAGATGATACTCTTAAAATAAAGTAGCACAAATTCATAATATTCTTGAGAGAATGTGAAAATAAAACCCCTGTTTTTGTATAACTTTACAGAATTCCCCCGTAATTAAACGGTGACCGTGCAATAAAAAACGCTTAAAAAGAAAGACATATAAACACAAAATACGAAAAAGATGAAATAGTGGTTGCCCAAATACAATACCTTTTCTTTTGTTCTTAAGAGAGAAATCTCGAGTTAATTTGGCGTATATCATGTCTCTCTTGGCAACTCCTTTATATATAAAATCTCAAAACCAAAGGTGACATGCAAAGTTGGAAAATTGAGATGGAAAAAAAAAAAAGAAATTGCAAAAAGAGTGGAATATACTTGTGTTCATGATTCATGCCTCTCCATCTTGTCTCTTTCTCACAGGTATATAATATCAAATATATATGATACTGAACTAATTGAGATTATATATAATAGGGAATATGATATTGAACTAATTGAGTCTCGAGAGAGCGAAGTGGACCTAGTCTACATTGACAACCCATCCGAAACACAAAATAACTTCCACATATCTTTATTTAGAATGTTCATTCCTGACAATTTACATCGGTTTGATAATTTTTTTTAAAATACGTAAAATGGGGGGTAAGATGTTCCATAAAATAGAGACGGGCTATAATGTAACTACAGAAAAAGTCAAGGGGTGAGTTTTGAAACTATCAGGAAATAGTTTTTTTTTCACCCTTGGATTATAGATCAAATTTAACGATCTTGACGGTTAACTACTTGCCACCTGTAAACCCAGAAAGATTTCGGTATACTTAGTTGCAGTGGATCCAAGACCACTACTAACTCAAAACCTCGTTAGTAGCTTTAGACCAAGGAGTCTCTCTTCTTCATTTCTTCTTCTTCCTCATCATATATCTTTCTCCTTCTCCACCAGAATTGTTATTGCAAAGAAACAATAAAAATGGAGAACCTAACCCTACTTTCTTGTTCAGCTTCTTCCCCCAAGCTGTTAATTGGATGCAATTTCACTTCCTCGCTTAAAAACCCAGTAGGGTTTTCGCGTCGGACTCCTAAAATTGTCCTCCGGTGCTCCAAAATCTCTGCCTCCGCGCAATCTCAATCTCCTTCTACGCGTCCGGAGAACGCTGGAGAAATTGGTTAGTTTGCACTTCCACTCGATACCCATAGTATTATTTGTGATGGAGAATGCGAAAACTTCCCGGGAAAAAATTCATTAATTGAAAGTCAAATTGTAAACCCTTTTCGACAGGCGAACAAAAGCTTATGAATTGCTTTATCTCTTAAATCCAAACTTGTTTGAATTTGTCTTTGGAATTTGCAATTGGAACTCTTGTAAAAGTCATTAATTGTTAGTATTGTTTAATATTCTTTTCTTTCTTTTTCAGTGGTTGTGAAACACAGAAGCAAAGCTTTTGCAAGTATTTTTTCCTCGAGTCGTGATCAACAGACAACTTCTGTTGCTTACCCTAGTGCAGCAGTGCCACCACCATCTTCATCAACCATGTAATTCTTTTAACTATTTCCTGCTTACATCAAACTTTTAATAATGTTTTTGGGCAGTGTAATTAGCTTATACATGTTTGATTCTTGGTAGTTAAAAGCATTTGTTATGTTTTTTATCTGCTTTTTGTAGAGGATCACCACTTTTCTGGATTGGTGTTGGGGTTGGGCTATCAGCTTTGTTCTCATGGGTGAGTATGATGATTAATTTTTAATTTTTTTCCCTCTACTTATTATTTCTTGCTTCAATATCAAAGACTGTACCTGATTTGTTTTTTTTTCTGATGGTCTTACAGGTAACTTCAAGCTTAAAGGTACCGGTTACTAGGCCCTGTGCTTAACGGGGCTTTTGCTCTGTAATCTTTTGCAGAACCACATATTATTCATCCTGTTATCTCTATATTCTCTAGTGTATAATGCTTAGATATCTGAAATCGTATTCATTAGATTGGTTATCTCAACAAGGTGAACTGTTTGCTTACACTTTTTGAACTAGAAATTTAAGCATGGAACATCTGCTTCTCTTTTGTTTTGGGTAGTCACTTGATTCATAGATGGAAAGTTTGAGATAATCTACATACCGTTATGGTTTTAGTGATGCAACTCAGGTATTTACACCTATAATCATTTTCATAACTTTTTGATTGAAATATTTCACAAGTTCTCAATGCTTTCTCTCATTCCGTTGCTTTCTCTGGACAATTTTTGCTTTGTTTTCAGAAATATGCAATGCAAACAGCTATGAAGACAATGATGAACCAGATGAATACTCAAAATAGCCAGTTTAATAATCCTGGATTCCCGACAGGATCAGGATCACCTTTTCCATTTCCATTTCCTCCTCAAACAACTCCTACTTCCTCGCCGTTCCAATCTCAATCCCAGTCTTCAGGTGCTACAGTTGATGTGACAGCGACAAAAGTAGATACACCTCCTTCGACTAAGCCACAACCTACGACTGCAAAAAATATAGAAGTGGATAAGCCAAGTGTTGTTTTAGAGGAAAACAAAGCGAAGAAAGAAGAAAAGAACTACGGTAGATTTTTTTTCCTGTTTCAGAAATCAACCTCTTCTCATTTCTATCCTCAACTTTGAGCTTCTTCCTTTCTTTTCTAAGCTTCTAATTTGGAAGTTGATTTAACTTTGGTTTCAGCCTTTGAAGACGTTTCCCCGGAGGAAACCGCAAAGGAAAGCCCATTTAGCAACTATGCTGAAGTCTCTGAAACTAGTGCCTCCAAAGAAACTCGCTTATTTGAAGATGTAAGTTTCTTTTTACTTATGTATCTGCACAGCACACCGAGTGGTGATTTTAAAACATGACATAATTTTCTAACCCAGGAGGTTTCTCTGCTCTCGCTTTTGATCTTTGGGTGAAGGTTTTGCAAAATGGATCTTCTCCGGGGAATGGTGCCACTGCTTCAGAGGTTTTTCAATCTTTGGGTTAGTTAATGAATTCATCACTTGCATAGCACTGTGTTTGATTCATGATTAAGGCTAGAGATTTTCATTTTAATTTACAGCCCAATGCCAACAAATAATAGAAACTGAGGAAGATTTTTAAATTGCCTTGAATGGATCTACTCCATTATTTGTGTCCTGCTGCTAGTCGTTGCTCTGTCTTGGCATAAGATTTGCAGCACTATGGTATGCAATTTTGCAGAATTTTACTCAGGCAATTAACGGTTTTTCTTTCAGATCTGTGATTTTGGTATACCGGCATGTTAGGCTAGCTGTATATTTCATATCTCATTATTGTAATTTTTCTTGTCTCATCTGCTTGCGTATTAATCTCTTTCCATTTTCTAAGTTTTTAAATTGAATCCTTAGTCTGTTCATTGTTTACCCAGGCGCTGGGAAAGGAGGGCCTGGTTTGTCTGTAGAAGCTTTAGAGAAAATGATGGAAGATCCAACAGTTCAGAAGATGGTTTACCCGTAACTATTCTCCCCTACCACATTATATTTAAATGCTTCTCTTAAGTTTATTTTCAAAATTGGTTGCAAAGTGGACATTTGGTTACATTTCATGTATGATTTCAGACATTTGCCTGAGGAGATGAGGAACCCAGAAACTTTCAAATGTAAGTCTGCTAATGTTTAATCTTGTTATTATTATCTTTGTTCTCAGCATTGCCTTTGAAGGTTTAAGCATTGACCATCTTTGAATGGAAAAAACTTGAACTAGTCTTATTAGGGGAATCAGAAAATATAAAATCTACCCATTAGGGGATGATCCAATACTGATTTAAGATACAGGTGATATTTATATTATCCATTTTCTATGGATTGGAGTTTTGTAGGGATGCTTAAAAATCCTCAATACCGTCAACAGCTACAGGACATGTTGTAAGCACCATTCACAAATTTATTCCTTTCCATTGCTTTTAAGAATCTCTAAACTATATTTTTCGATTTACCCTTGTTTGTTTTGTTTTCATGGATTTAGGAATAATATGAGTGGGAGTGGTGAATGGGACAAGAGAATGATGGATACCTTAAAGAATTTTGATCTGAATAGTCCTGAAGTGAAACAACAATTCGGTAAGCAAATAAGCCCCAAAAATCTCAATTGCTACAAAGTTTATAGTATTCTGGCTGTGACATAGGTTCAATACTGATGGACTGAAACGATATTTCAGATCAAATAGGACTGACTCCAGAGGAAGTCATCTCTAAGATTATGGAGAACCCTGATGTTGCAATGGCATTCCAGAATCCTAGAGTCCAAGCAGCGTTGATGGAAGTGGGTTTTTATTTTATTAACTTGAATAAAAAAAATATACTTTGATATGATCTCTCACTAAATTTGATTGATTGTTGTTGTTGCAGTGTTCAGAGAACCCAATGAACATCATGAAGTACCAAAACGACAAAGAGGTAAACACAACTGAGTCTTCTGCTACTTGGTACTGCATTAAAAACATGTCAAGGCAGTCACATTTGTAAGAATTTGGGGATTGTGTTTTGTCGCAGGTAATGGATGTGTTCAACAAGATTTCGCAGCTCTTCCCAGGAATGACGGGTTGAAAATGCTCACGTCTTTTGGCTTAATATTATTGGATCAAATCTCATGTCTTTAGATTTGTAGGAGGAAAAAACTATGTTTTTTCTATATTTTAGTTATCAAATATGCTTCAGTTTTGCTCAGATCGGAGAGAGAGACACACACACTTATGTGTAATTGTGTAACCATATTTTATCAACCTATCTATCACAGCCCTTTATACTGAAATTACGGTGTACCTTCTTTGTAAAGGCAGTCGCGATTTCGAACCGTGTAAAACGTTGTTGGTGGCGGTTGGGATGATACATTTGTTGTCTGACAAAGAGAAATCATTTATTATTATTTTTTTTTACCCAAAAGTAGTAGAAGACCACAGAAAAAAGAAAAGAAAAGGGAAGTGACGTGGCAGTATCGAGGCCGTTTAATGAGTTGGTGTGGGTCCCATCTTAAGAAAGCTCTGACCCTTGCGGTCAAAATCACCGTTCCCAGTTTCTGAGAGAAGGGTTTCCCCGTACGTGGGTCGCTATTAACCGCGCGAGAGATTTGGCGCGTGAAACTGAATACTTTCGCTCCGTCGAATATTCTCTGTCTCCGACGGCCTTTGAGCGGTGGAGTCGTGTGGTCGATTCGTGGGTGAGTATCTTGTGACTTCGAATTTGTATTCCCCTGCGTTGTTTCCTGACTTTTGAGAAACTCGAGGAGAATAAAAATCTTTGCTTGCTTTGAAGTTGTTAGTATTATGTATGTAATGTTTGACGATAATGGCGAACATGTAATTCCGGTGAGAACGATTGAAAATTTTGTTTTTTCTTTTCTTTCTTTCAAATTGTCTCTGTGTTGGGTAATGTAATCAGGAGACCTATGCAAGAACAAAAGTTTATCACTGGAACTGGAAATAAAAAAAATGTTTTGTTTCATCAATGATGAAGAGTTGCAGAGAATTACGATGACTCGTTTTTGTAATTTATTGCCATTGTCTAAGTCTTACGCTTTTTTAAATTTTGGTTTTAATGCTTAAGGTTTTCTTGAGAAGACTAAGATGAAGCCTAGAAGTGAAAGTAAGAATGGTAGACTTGCAGCAGCCTCGAGAGAAGCAGTGAACAAAGTTCTAGACAGAAGCAGTGGTCGTGGCTCTCGAGGCAAGAAGACACGAGATGATAGTGCCCAGAACTGTGATTCCGCAAAGGTTGTTCTATTCATGCGAAGAAAATTATTGTTATGCTGATTTCACTAAGTTTACTAGGGTACTTGAGATGTTAGGAGCAGCGATTTCTATTGTTTGCTGGCAAGATTTTCTTTAACATTGAGAAGTCTGTGGTACTAAGTTCTAACCAATAATTAGTTTTCATGATCTATAGTAATGGTTGTAAAAGAAATTTTTGCTTCTCCTATGCGTAAAGATTTGCTGGGGAAAGTAGTGATTCTTGTCTTATCTAGTTCCTCGGTTGTCTGGGAGTGTAAAATTATTTTAATTTTCTATCATTGCAGCAGGATAAAGGCAAAAACGAGAAGGGGAAGCAAGCCGCCGAGGAAAAATTAACTGACGAAGTTCTAGAGGACAGGGAATGTGGTAAAAGTGCAGGCTGTGATGATGATGAAATGAATGATTCAGACTGGGAAGACTGTCCAGTTCCTAGTCTTGATAATACGGTTGATGCTTACGTTGATGAAACCAGAGACTTAACCATAGAATTTGATGATGTTCCTGATACTAAGAGCCAGAAGAATGCTTACCGTGCAACAGCCGAAGAAAAGGTATATTATGCTTGAGAAAATCTCAGGAAATGCAAGATGATTAGTTCTGTTTATTCTTCAAAAAGGAATGTTACTTAAGAGAGTTGCGCTTTCTCTTAAAGGAACGGGCGGAACTTGTCCACAAGGTTCACTTGCTCTGTCTGCTTGCAAGAGGAAGGATAGTTGACAACGCTTGTAATGATCCCTTGATTCAGGTAAATAAATTGTATCCCTTATTACAGCGGTGTTAGCTGTTGCTTTACACTTATATTTTTCTTATTGCTTGCTTATGTTGCAACCTGTGGTAATTTTTACCTATTTTTTGAATTTGTTGCGCAGGCTTCCTTGCTTTCACTTCTACCATTATACTTGTCAAAAGTATCAAATCTCGAGAAAGTTACTGTTAGGGATGTAGCCCCTCTTCTTCGTTGGGTATGGCTTTAGTGGTTTGTAGCTTTTCTTATGTTTCTGATGGAAAGTTGAGTAACTTATTCCTGCTCAAATTGCAGGTTCGTGGAAACTTTTCTGTTAGGTGTACTCCTAGTTCTGAGAAATCTTTTCGTACTTCTCTAGCATTTGCTCTTGAATCTCGTAAAGGCACAGCTGAAGAGGTAAGCTTGTGATCAGATGTATGACAATCAACCTATTTATTATTTGGTTACTTGTGTTGTTGAAACATCAATCTTCAGACTTTTAGTTTCATTCTCCATTTGGGGATTAAAATATTCAAATAAGTTGGTCTCCTTTTTCCAAAGTACCTTGTATCTCTGTATGTGAAGATTACACTGTTTGGTTTTCCCAAAGTTAATCCGCCTTTTAGGAAAGTAGTGGTCCAATATTGATCAATGCTAATCTATAGGAAACTTATGGGATCATTTTTACAGCTTGGAGCACTGGCCGTTGCTTTGCTTAGAGCATTAAAGCTCACAACTCGGTACGTGATACTTGTTACTTTTGCCACAAGAGAGTATTCATATTTGGTTTCTGTGCTTGATTTGAATCTGTTTTTTTTTTGCTGTGTATCAACGACTCCGTGTCTAAAGTGGCTCATGAGGGCTCTATTCTTGCACGTTTAACGAGTTTTCTGAATAATGGGGATTCTCCAGTCCTATATGGCTTGATATTTAGCTCTATAATATTCGTTGTAATTTGGTGTTTTGCTTTTCAATATTTAATCAGATAGTTATTTACGGTACCATATTTCTGAAATGTTGCAGATTTACAGTACCTCTGGCTTAGATTTCTGTACTAATTTGAGTTTCACAGGTTTGTGTCTATTCTTGATGTTGCATCCCTAAAACCAGGGGCCGATAAGGAGGAATCTTCAGGTCAAAACAGAGCTAAAATGAAGCATGGGATATTCAGGACCTCAACTCTTATGGTACCGAAACTGCAAGCCATCTCGTCATACCCAAATAAATCTTCTTCCCATGTTGTGAATAAAAGTCTCTGTGAAACCTCTGAGCCTCAGCATGGGAACCCCCTGGGTTCTGATCAGTTGCAAGATAATACGGTCAACTCATCTTGTGAAGCAGGAATGTCCAGCAAATCTGACGGAACAAGGAGGAAAGGAGATGTTGAGTTCGAGATGCAATTAGCCATGGCTTTGGCTGCAACTGCAACTGCAGTCAACCAACAGAGCTCTAAAGTGAACGAGAAAAAGAGAGGTCCAGAAATAACAAAAACAAATGATGTCTTGTCAGTTTCTGACCAAGTAATATCCACAGCTATCGGTTCTAAGAAAGTGGATTCTCCTCTTTGTTGGGCTGAGGTGTATTGCAGTGGGGAAAACATGGATGGGAAATGGGTCCATGTAGATGCTGTTAATGGAATGATAGATGCAGAGCAAAATGTAGAAGCTGCAGCTGCTGCGTGCAAAACCTTTCTTAGATATGTTGTCGCCTTCGCTGGTGGTGGAGCCAAAGATGTCACTCGCAGGTTTTCTATTGCCTGTATTACAATTACTTTATTGGACAATCTACATCTTCTATTTTCGATTTCTTTTGCCTGCAAACAGTTTCTGTTTCTAGATATTTGTCTTTACATCTAGTTCCTTTGACCTTTTCATACCCAGGTACTGTACAAAGTGGCACACGATTTCATCCAAACGGGTGAGTTCGCTGTGGTGGGATATGGTATTAGCACCGTTAAGAGAACTAGAGTCAGCCGCAACTGGGGGTTCAGCTCTAAGCAAACACGGTGAAGACTATGCTCCAAGAAATTCCAGTAGCCTAATCCCTGTTGCTAACAAAGCTTGCTCGAGTAGCTCATCCTTTGGTATAAGGAGTGCTCTTGAAGATATGGAGTTAGCTACTAGGGCACTTACTGAGCCTCTTCCCACTAACCAGCAGGTAGATTTGGTGTAACCTGAAAAACAAGTTTACCGCTCATGCTTCACTTACACTTTCTGAGATCTTTATTAATCTTCAGGCCTATAAAAGTCACGAACTCTATGCTATTGAGAAATGGCTTCACAAGAACCAGATACTTCACCCAAAAGGTCCGGTTCTGGGATTTTGCTCTGGTCATCCCGTTTATCCTCGAACCTGTGTGCAGACTTTAAGAACAAAAGAAAGATGGCTTCGTGATGGGCTACAACTTAAGGCCAATGAAGTTCCCTTAAAGGTAACGGTGTTTTATTCTCTCCCTGATGATTATCTTTATTAACTCCCCCTTTTTCCGGTTTGATAATCAACTCTTGAAGTCCTCTATTACCATAGATTCTTAAGCGTAACTCGAAGCTCAAAAAAGTAAAAGATTTTGGAGATGGGGACAAGGACAGTGAAGATGGTTCTCAGTGCATGGAACTATACGGGAAGTGGCAAATGGAACCATTGTGCCTCCCTCACGCTGTTAATGGAATTGTGCCTAAGGTAACAGCACCATTTACTCTGTCTTATTTATTCGCTTCAATGGAATCTGTAGACAGAAATAGTGTGAAATCTTTTTTATGCGTATGTTTGGGGATTCAGAACGAGCGTGGTCAAGTTGATGTCTGGTCTGAGAAATGTCTCCCACCTGGAACAGTCCACTTAAGGTTTCCTCGAATATTTTCGGTTGCTAAGAGATTTGGAATAGATTATGCACCTGCAATGGTTGGTTTCGAGTACAGAAGTGGACGTGCTACTCCTATTTTTGAAGGTATTGTTGTCTGTACCGAGTTCAAAGATACAATCCTCGAGGTACAGCTCCATATTTTACAATCCGAAACGGAGAATTTTATGTTTTGAATATGGATGGATCTTTGGATTTATCTTGCTTTCTGGTTTCGGTTTTTAGGCATATGCAGAAGAACAGGAAAAGAGAGAAGAAGAGGAGAGAAGACGAAACGAAGCACAAGCAGCGTCGAGATGGTATCAGCTTCTTTCGTCTATCTTAACCCGTGAGAGATTGAAAAACCGTTACGCCAAGGATGTCGAAACGAGGAGTTTGGAAGTGAAATCAGAGACGGTTGTTAAGGCGGAGAATGTGAAATCAGCTAAAAAGCAGCAGCAGGGAGGGGTTAAGAGAGGAAGAAAGTCTCGTAGTGAAGATGAAAGCCACGAACACGAACATGAACATGAACATGAACATGTGTTTCTTGATGAGGAAGATATCTTTGATGAAGAAACCTCTGTGAAAACCAAACGCTGCAAATGTGGCTTTTCTGTCCAAGTTGAACAAATGTAGACGCTTGCTAATGAATGACTTAAGGCTAGCTAAGAGTAGTAGGTTTGATTCCGTTGTAGTGTGGTTTAGTTGCAAAAAAACTTTTATGTATAACGATTTTTACGTCGACCATTGGATTATCAATTTTTACAGAGACATAAAAAGGTTATACATAGACAAAATAAATTTCATTACGGAAAAATTGAGAAGTTACATAATCGTTATACAGATCAGTAACAGATGTAATAATAAGTTCTTGAAAAATTATGTGAAAAAGGTTTTTTTTTTTTTTATAAATGCTCAGACTAATCCCCTGGAAGAGGTGCAGTCCACGGATAAATTCTCTCTCCGGATATGCAAATAGACCCGAAAGCAAGGATTCATATCCGTGTGAATATCCAAAAAACGTGTTGGCGTTTCAGACCCGTCTCTTTACCACCTGACCACAAGGTCCGGACAAAAAAGGTCTTTTGTTAGACAATGAGTAGGTTCGGTGTAACGTCGTGAAGTCCATAAATCATGATGCCCCACATCTTAATGTCTTTGCATAGGTTATGAATACTGACGTACCCCTTATCTCTTCCATTCAAAATGTTGACAAGGACTCGCATTTTCCTTTAAAACATGTATAAAAGTTTTTCTAAATAAAAGTATAAATGTATAAATAAATACATATAATTTGGGTCTGATACGAATACATATAATTTCGAGTACCCATATTCGTATTCGTATCTGTATTTGTGAAGTTACTATTGACAATCGTGGCTTAGACTTTTAATTTAGTTATGAGGTTGACAACAAAAAACCACATTATCCTATCTTTCAAAGTTTCACATCTCATTTAAACTAAAAAACTAGTTGTGGCTGATAACATTCGAATGTAATTGTCGCAGTAAATTATACATTAGCTTTGATTGATGTTTCACATTATTGTTCTTTCAAACGATAATCTTTTTCATCAGAATCGGAGAACGGCAAACCAACCACTTTGTCGTTACCTCTAATATATTTGTACCGGTAATTGTTCAACCATTTTAAAATTGAAAATTAAAAAAATAGCTTTTTATCTAGTGTATTCGCCATTCGGAAAGAAAATTAATGCGTTGACAACTACTTTGAAAAATCATCATATTGCTTATTTATTTCTTGTGGACCTTGTGGTAGATTGACAACTACTTTGAAAATTAATGATTTTGTTATTTATTCTATTTTATTTTCTTCAAAAAGCAATAAGGAGAAACTGGAAAAAAAATGGCCAAGAAGTTGCTGCTGCTTCTTATACTTATGATCTTGAGTCCACATTCAAATTCTGGCTCTATTGTCAAGTTTCTTCCTGGTTTCGAAGGTCCTCTTCCCTTCGAGCTTGAAACCGGGTTTGTGTCTTTTTCATTTGATTTTTTATGCTTGTGATTTTGTGCTAAATTAAGAGTGAAATCAAAGCTATATATGAATTGTTGTGAATAAAGGTATATTGGTGTTGGTGAAGAAGAGGAAGTGCAATTGTTTTACTATTTCATTAAATCTGAGAAGAACCCAAAAACAGATCCTCTTCTTCTCTGGTTAAGTGGAGGACCTGGTTGCTCTTCTATCACTGGTCTTCTTTTTGAGAATGGTAAAAATCGGAAAAAAAATACTAATTATGTTTTGTAACATATTAATTGTTCTGTGGCTCAAATTTTGGTAGTTCAACCGGTTAGAAAAGTTGATGTAACACAGTTATTTAAATAGAGTTCGAGTCCAACATAGAGAGAGGCAATACACACGAAAACATAAATGAAGCTATTTCTAGCTAGTTTTATAATTATGAATCAATATAAACAGATATCAAAGTTTATCTGTGGTTCAACTGGTTTGTACTTGTACGTAATCCAATGATCTAAAGGCAATATGATTCGCTTCTTAAATTTGATTTTTAAATCAATTAATGGTTTGAATTGAAAAAAAAATAAACAGGGCCTGTGACATTGAAGGTTGAGGATCACAATGGAAATAGGCCCAACTTGCTTTCTACTACATATTCATGGACAAAGGTAATATTATAACAAATGCTTGTCATGTAGCTCGTTTTAATATCGGCGATATTTGTTTTTTTTAAGAATATTGGATCATTGTTTGTAGGTGGCAAACATGTTATTCTTGGACCAGCCTGTTGGGACTGGATTCTCCTATGCAAAAACTCAACTTCTTGATACACCTAGTGACTCAGGAGAAGCTAAACGGATCCATGAGTTTGTTCGTAAGGTTAAAAAAGAAAAGAAAAACTTAAGCTGTATGTGTAGCTAAGTGCAATAAAGTCCATAGGAACCCTCGTAAAAGTTAGCTTAAGAGTGGGACTTTATAAGGCACTAGTTAGTCTCATTCCTAACTAATGTGGGACATTTTAACAGTCTCTTGAAGCATTCATCTTTTTTTTTCTTTCTAAATAGACATTATTTAGAGTGTTTTTTGTTGTTGTTGCTGCTGTTGTACAGTGGCTAAGCAATCATATAGAGTTTATCTCGAATCCTTTTTATGTCGCTGGAGATTCGTATTCTGGTAAGGTTATTCCAGCCGCGGTTCAAGAAATCTCCAAAGGTATGTGTGTGTTTCATTTTTTTTTCCTCTCTAGACTCTAGTTGTTTTGTTTATTTTGATTATTTATTTTCCACTTTATAACAGTGTTTACATGATGACCACGACAATGCAGGAAATGATCTTGGGTTCAAGCCTCAAATAAATCTTGAGGTTCCAAATATTTGTACTTTCCTCTTCCTTGAGTTATATATAGTTTTTGCAAAAATTGACAACTTTGTTTTTTCTCAATAGGGTTATGTGCTAGGAAATCCGGTAACAGATACTGAATTTGACCATAACCAACGCATTCCATTTGCTCATGGAATGGCATTAATCTCTGATGAACTCTACGAGGTACGAAATTTTACCACATTAATGGAGTTAGCAAACAAAAAAAACTATTCAGAACTCTTTTTTATTTTATTTTGCAGTCGTTGAAGAGAAGTTGCCGAGGAAATTATGATAATATAGATCCACATAACACAGAATGCTTGAAACTTTTTGAAGAATACTTAAAGGTGTACACACTCTTAATAGTTGTATCATAGAGGATGCTTATATATAGTGTTTAATTGTTTGGCATCCTAATATCATTCGGCAATCCCTAATTGTGGAATTCATTTTTGGTTTTTGTTTTGTGGTTTACATTTGATTTGCAGTGTGTTTCTAGAATAAATTGGCCTCTTATTATAACACCACGGTGCAAATTCGTGTCGTCCGCAAGAAGATACATTGAAGAACTTCTCCTTGCAAACCTTCCGGCTCCACTTACTGATGATTGCTATGTAAGCAATCCATCTTCTTTCTCTTACGTCTATGCTATGCTTCTATCATATATATGTATACAAACATTTGGATCAATATTGGAAAAGCAATGAATCACTCAACCATTAATTGAGAGAAAATATGTACACAAGATTGCTTTTGCACCCACTTGTAGATATATACAGACTTGATATCATCCCACTGGGCCAATGACGAGAGCGTGCGCAAAGCACTTCATGTGGTAAAGGTATATAGTAATATAATATATGACAAGTTTCGGTTTAAGGCTGTGGTTTATATAATGTCAAAAACTTTGAATATATATGATTTCAGGGAAGTATAGAAAAATGGGTACGATGTTCTTCGGATAAGCCTTACAATTTCGACATTAAAACCAGCGTACCATACCATATGAATAATAGCATCAAAGGATACCGATCTCTCATCTTCAGGTCAGATTGATTTTCAACTTCTAATATTTATACAAAGTTTCAAGAGTTTATATATTATAAAAAAAAAAAAAAAAAAAAACTCTGATGGGATTTTTTGTGGTGAATAGCGGTGATCACGACCTAACGGTGCCTTTCATTGCAACGCAAGCGTGGATAAGATCTCTTAATTATTCCATTATTGATAAGTGGAGGCCATGGATGATACACAATCAAGTTGCTGGATACACTCAGACTTATGCCAATAAGATGACATATGCTACTGTGAAAGCAAGTCTTTTTTTTTTCTCTCTCTCTTTCCCATTGAACTTACATAAATCATTAGACATTTAAGGTTTCGAGTTTTGTTTTAAATATTTGATTTTAATTTACAGGGAGGTGGGCACACGCCAGAATATAAACCAAAGGAAAGTTTTATCTTGTTTCAGAGGTGGATAAGTGGTCAACCTCTATAAAATCCTTTTTATAGAGGATATTCATTGATAATTAAACAATAATCGTGCATTATTTATCTGTAAAATTGTTGTTCTGTATTTTTAATGTAAACATCCTGGATGGATTTAAAAGCTAAATAAAAAAAATATATGTATCTATAAAATTGTTGTTGGGTATTTTTAATGTAAACATCATGGATGAATTTTAAAAGGTTTTTTTTTTTTTGGTATCAATGAATTTTAAAAGCTAAATTAAACACAGCGTCAAAAGAGTTGGATTAGGGATATTTAATTCAATTTTCAGTAATGTCGAGTTTAGATTTTTCAGTTTTTATTTTAGTTCAGATTTGGGTTTAATCTCTTTAATCATATACACATGCATACTTTTGTTTTCAAAACCTAAAATAACAAAATATTTGGATTATTTTAAAATGGAATTTAAATACGTAGTAGGTACGGTATATGAAATTATGATATAGCAACAATTGTGGGCCAAAACTCACTTTCTTTGACATTAATAAAGAACGAGCGAAGAAGATGAAACCCTTTGGTTCGGTTTGGTTTAAAACCCTT
The DNA here is from genome assembly GCA_900406395.1 of Kernera saxatilis. Taxonomy (NCBI): domain Eukaryota; kingdom Viridiplantae; phylum Streptophyta; class Magnoliopsida; order Brassicales; family Brassicaceae; genus Kernera; species Kernera saxatilis. The sequence continues at coordinate 27,078 of OVAY01000261.1, read as the reverse complement.
TGGTTCGTTTAATAAACCAAAAAAACTCAATAAAAAAAATTCCGACAAATTCTAAACCGGTTAGAAGTTGGGGTTTTACCACTTCTCCTTGGAGCTCTCTCCACAATCGCTCCAATCCTGAGACGAAGACTCAGAGATTGGGAAACGAAACTGAAGCTGAAGCATGAGGAGATCGATTTCTTCGAAAGCGAAGTCGTTTCTTCATCGGAATCTTCTGGAGAAAGGTAATCCCGCAACTTCTCCGTCTTTTAGCATTTGCGGTTTCTGCTTCTCGAGACGACGAGCTTATTCTGGTGGTGGCAGTGATTACCGAGATATATTGAGGAATGGGCTTCGCTATATGAAATTAGATGATTCGCTTGATCTCTTCTTTCACATGGTTCAGTGTCGTCCTCTTCCTTCAATTGCTGATTTTAGTAGATTGCTGAGTGCTATTTCCAAGATGAAGAAGTATGATGTTGTGATCTATCTATGGGAGCAGATGCAAATGTTGGGCATTCCTCATAATCTCTGCACCTGCAATATTTTATTGAATTGTTTCTGTCGATGCTCTCGGCTCTCTCTTGCATTATCGTTTGTCGGGCAGATGATGAAACTTGGTCATAAGCCCAGCATTGTCACGTTTGGCTCTTTGCTCAATGGATTCTGTCGCGGGGGTAGGATTTACGACGCCTTATCTATGTTTGATCGAATGGTGGAAATTGGATATAAACCTAATGTTGTAATCTACAACACAATCATTGATGGTCTCTGCAAAAACAAACAGGTGAATAACGCGTTGGATCTCCTCGATCAAATGGAAAAGGATGGAGTTAGACCGGATGTTGTTACTTACAACTCTCTCATATCTGGCCTTTGTAATTCCGGTAGATGGAGCGATGCTACTCGAATGGTAAGCTATATGACCAAGAGGGAAATCAACCCTGATGTATTTACTTTCAATGCATTGATCGATGCATGTGTTAAAGATGGAAATCTTTTAGAGGCTCAAGAATTGTACGAGGAGATGATTCGAAGATCTCTGGATCCTGATATTGTCACTTACAGTTTACTCATTGACGGGTTTTGCATGTACAGTCGCCTAGATGAAGCTGAGCAAATGTTCAATTTTATGGTTAGCAAAGGTTGCTTCCCAGATGTAGTAACTTATAGTATTCTCATTAATGGATTTTGCAAGTCTAAAAAGGTTGAGCGTGGGATGAAACTCTTCTGCGAGATGTCTCTAAGAGGAGTGGCTAGAAATACTGTCACTTACACAATTCTTATCCAAGGTTATTGTCAAGCGGGTAAACTTAATATTGCTGAAGAAATCTTCAAACAGATGGTTTTTTGTGGTGTGCCTCCTAATATTATCACTTACAACGTTTTTTTACATGGTCTATGCGATAATGGGAAGATAGAGAAAGCATTGGTGAAATTGGAGGATATGCAAAAGAGTGGAGTGGAGGCTGATATAGTTACATATAATATCATCATTTCCGGGATGTGTAAGGCTGGTGATGTGGCAGATGCTTGGGATTTATATTGTAGCCTCAACCTCAAAGGACTTATGCCTGATATTTGGACATACACTACAATGATGTTAGGATTGTACAAGAAAGGCCTATGGCGTGAAGCGGATGCACTGTTTAGGAAAATGAAAGAAGATGGGATTTTACCAAATGAATGCCATGTATAGTGAAGCTAATTAGGACTAAGTGCATCATCTTAAGTATGTCAGGGGAGCTTGCAAGATATTTATTTTCTGGTCAGGCTCCTTCCTATGAGATGCTTGCCCCTGGAGAAAGATCAACTCAGATCTTTCAAAGCGGAGCTTGGGATACTATGAGATGAGCTAACACATGTTTATATTTATTAGGAGAAACCATACAGATCATGACTATCAGCACGTAAGCTGATATAGAATCCCAGGGAATTTATCGAGAGACATTACAGAATCGAAGCTTGCATCATATTTTTATCAGGTTTTTGAGGATGTTTGCCCTTGGAATGAAAACTCAGGTCTTTCAAAACCAAGTTGGGATTCTATGAGAAGAGCTGAATCTATCATATGAAGCCATGTTCTCAAGTCCCCGACTTATCTCAGTTCAAAATTGTACATTCTTTCTTATACTGTACACAAATGTTTTGTTTTATGTATTCTTTTACAAAGTTTCTGTATCAATTTTTTTGTATGTATTCTCTTCCAAAGTTCCTGCACCATTTCTCAGGTTTCACTTGAAGAGTGTGTTGTAAAAGAACCATTTATTTAGCATTGTAATACTCTAGTGTTCAATATTTCAGTTAACTTTTAGTTTGGTTATGAACTGAAAATTACGGTTAAAGTTTAGGTTTTTTTTTGTCCACAGGTAAAAGCTTCTTTATTATAGCCTCTTTTTTTTAACAATTATACAAATTATTTAAGATGTTATAATGGTATACAGGAAATAAAATAAAGTTTCTATTAAATCGTAGATATAAACATAAGCTTGTAACTATAAACAGCTACAAAGCCTATTTCGTAGATTGTATTATTCACTTTAATGTCTCAAGTCTCAAAACCAATGGATGATAAGAGTAGTAGTACAAGACCTAAAACATCACCAATGTGTGAATGTATGAATAAGAAACCAGAGACCATATACGATTCTGTAATTCTACATCGATTCAGAAACAATACAACATCTAATTAAAGCATTCAATATATCATCAATGCTTCGCGCTACGGCTCCAGTTTTGTACAGCACAAACACACCTGGTAAAAAGCCGGTGAGACGGGTAAGTGTTTGAGAATCTTCACACAGTTTTACAGCTCTCCTCTAACTTCTGCTTTCAGTTTATACAGTATCCTGTGAAGACAATGAGATTTGTGTTTTTGTGATTCAGAAATGGATCCAAGAAATTAGGTTTTTAATGCGCAGTGGCAAGAAGAGGTAAGAAAAAGAAAGCCAACCTTGCTAGTCTGTAGTTTTGTTGGTGGTCTCAGACAATTGATGCGCACTGCAATCAAAAGTTTTACTGATGAAGACACGCTACTATACATATACAGTTTCATGACATGATATATAAGAATTTGACATTGTGGAAAAACAAAAGTGAAATCTGAAGAGGTTATTACCATGGGGATGAGGACTGGCTGATGCCAAGGCCATTGCAAGTGAGTATCATTCCCTTGAATCTGGCGAGATATTCCTGTGTAAGAAAGCATTGGGATATCCCAAAAATCAGTCAAAACCTAGATACCATGGGTTTTTTTCAAATGTAAGAAACCGATTTCTAAATATCGACCTGTTACATACCCGTAAAGTATACTTGTGGATCTCATAAATACCAGTTAAATCATACTCAAAACGTGTAGCAGGGTCCATCAGCACTGCCAAAGAGAAAGAAGAAGCTATGTAACGTTAGAAAATAAATTGATTCAAGACATGATGAGAGAGAGAGGGAGAGAGAGAGAGAATTGTTCTCTATCATATTCTCAAGTGTCGATAGAAACATACGAAAGAGTTAAGGAAATGAAGATGGTTCAAGCTATAGTTAAGGTGACCGCAGACAAAAAAAAAGCTGTGAAATCTTATAGAAATAAGTACATGGAGAGGCAGAGATGAAGAGGGGATGTAAAATTATCTGAGGATTGAAACTATATAGAGTTGTATTAATAGTTAAACACAAGTATAAAGGTCAAAGAGCTAAAATGATAAAGCTGAAGGCATTAGTAATTTTTTCTCTCATTGCTAAGGTTTGTTCTTTCCTACTCTTCCTAAAACGTCTATCTGATTTCTAAATACTTCATTTTTTCTAATAATATACTTTCCTTCTCTTCTCCGTGATGGTTATTCTTCGTAGACAAATGATGAAAAGCAGCAAATACAGTTCACAGACGTCAGAAGCTCGCCACTACCTAGGGGACTACAATAGATTGTTTTAAATGTAAAAGACTTACCATTATAAGCTTCATTTATCTCTTGAAATTTTTCTGTGGCTGCACTATCACCTTTGTGCTTATCGGGATGCCACTTCTGTAGATGGTGGAATTGCAAAAACATTGTCAGCAATACTTCATTTTCTTTCAATCTAGAAACACTAAAGCCAAAACGACATTTGCGGTTATTGGAGAAGGGTCGTTTTTGAGTTTACTGACCAATGCAAGCTTCCGATAATTTAGTCTGATCAATTCCTCGGTTGCGTCGTAATCAACCTCTAGAATCTTATAGTAATCCTTCAAACAAACACAAAGTTACAAGTTCCATATCAAATGGGTGTTCGTCAAAATGAAAATAAAAACATGCAAACACAATCATTTTCCAGAATTTTTTGGAAAAAAAAAAAAAAATGGACAACTTTTTAACAAAGGTCACAACCTAAGAATCCATATTCCTTGAATCTAAAGAACAATACTCAACGAAACAGTATTAGATCTTCATATTCCACTCGAATCAAAACCAGACATTATCTATACCAGATATATCAGCACCCAACATAATCTCCATCAACCTCATGCATTTTCCCAGGAAAGTTTCAAAATTATGGATTCAGAGGTTTTACCTTTGGGGGAGGAGACTTATCATGGTCTTCCATCTGACATAGAAAGAATCTCCTCGCACATCATCAAATAGAAAACCCAAAACCCTAAAAATGAGAGGGGATTGCAGATGTTTCTGTTCCGTTCAACAAAATCAAAACCGAAACTGTTTGAGGAAAATGAAAAAAGTTGAATCAAATCTTGTGGATTGGTCTCTCTGAGTATTTTTGTGTTGGAAATCGGAAGAAGAAAAGGCTTTGGCTTTTTCGAGTTTTCGGTTCCTTTTGGATATTTTGGCTTTGTGACGAGGCCACCGGCCAATGTTTATCTATCTTTCAATTTTTTTTTTTTTTTTTTNTTTTTTTTTTTTTTTTTTGGTATTTTTTCGGATTATTTCACATCTTATCCAATATCCAGTTTGTATCAATATAAAATCTAATTTTAGTTGATTTGAACTGAATTAAACCAAATTAGGATAAATATTCACTAAAAACACAAGACTGTATATTTCACTTTGCAAGAGTTTACAGAGGACTTAGCACAAAAGCAACAAAAAAGAAAAAGAAAAAACTGAAGCACCAAATCAAACCTTATGGAATTGTTTTCAACTCTGGTTAAAAATGAAAGAAACACAGAGAAGAAGAAAAGTGTTTGTTTCTTCAAGTCGTAGCTTCAACTTCTGGATCAGTTTCGACAGGTACATTGGGCGAAGAACTGTTCTGTTCTCGACCTCTTAAACGCGAAGAAACATTGTCAATTGCTGAATTAAGTTGTCCGATTTTCTCATTCAATGTCTCTCTTGTTTTCTCTAAACCTTCGTCGTAGTATGTTGGTTGTTGCGGCTTCTTGAAACCGTACTCATCCTCATTCAAAATCGATCTTCGGATCTGGTTCACCAAAGTACAAGGAAAAAATATTTAGCTTAGATTGCATGAGAATGATATTTGATCATCCAAAGCTTCAACAACCAATCAGAATAGAACCAATGAGAACAAATCCTCAATCAACTCATCATTTCCAATAGAGTTCATAGAGAAACTAATCGATTAGTATCATAATCTAGAATCGTTGAGCATGAGCTATATTATGTCAATTTTTTTTCCCATTAAGGTTCCAAAATAATTAAAGAGAGTGAAATTAAGAGAAGTAACCTGTGGAGCAAAGATATACGCAACAGCGCCAAACACAGCACCGCCTAGAAGAAAACCAGCTATGAAATCACCACCGCTTCCTCTCCTACTCCCGTCTCTGAAAATCATTAGAAGAACTAAGTTTCAACAAGCTTCTTTATGGTTTTCAGTCAATATATATTGCCATGCATACTTACCGATACCCTGCAGAAACCGAAAACCTGTGACTCCGGTTTGATTTCTTCTGAATTGTCAATGCAGAGGTTTTACAAATCGAATTGAGCTTTGTGGTAGGCAATCCATTTGCTTTCATATGATGAGATTGAGACCCACCTGTGCCATCAGATTCAAGAACCCCCTAGTCAAGAAGCTTGCTATGTTCCTCTTTTTTTAAAAATATATGAATCTCTCAAAAACTTCATACAAATCAAAATGCAAATCAGAGTTCTAAATCTTGATATTTGTAGTCTCTTACTTTTTTCGCAAACAACAAAATGTTGTGATCTCCAATTTCTTAGTTTTCTGATAGTGAGAAACACAAGTAATGTACAGGAAATAAAAAGGAACTATCCGATTATTACACACATACCGGAAAGTACAAATCAAATGAACAATCGGAGAAATGTTGTCTTCCTAATTCACTCTTTTTTACAATTCGATCAGAAACCTCAAAGATGAAATACTAGAAAACAGCGATAAACAAAAACAATTTGGATTTCGGACGGAAACAAAAGGAGCTTTAGAGAAGTTAATGGGCGAGATGAAGTGACCATGAATCGATTACCAGAGAGAGAAAGATGAGCAACACAGGACGCCATTGGAAATGAAAACGGAAGAGATCTGAACAACACTGGGAAGAAGAAAACGCTGACACATTTTGGATAACTTCTATATATATTAAATTACTAAACTACCCTTCATCTGCGTCCAGAACCTCTCACCACTTTACAAATAATAACACTATGAATGGATGCAGGTTTTTTTTTCTTTGTTTTTAGATTTGATTTTCATTTTGATTTTTCTTTTCGACTTTCGGATTTGATTTCATTTTAATTTTTACTGTATCCAAATAAATAGTTTTGGTTTTTATTTTAAAGAAAAAAATCGTAGATAGAAAACAGAGATTTTCTAATTTTTAAGAAAACATAAAATCTAAAAACTTGAATGGCAACTAAGACAGAAAGTTTTCCTAAATCGAAGAAAAATATTTTTCTAAAAACTTGATTGATTCAATGAGTTTTTGAAGAACAAAAAACCAAAATCTCTTAAAAAACCTACAGAAAATTCAAGGCCTAAATTTTAGTCATTTAGATTTCAGTGCATTTATATTTTTGTAACTCAATGAATTCTATGTACCTAAACCTAACATAATAATATAGAGAAATGGAGTCAGAAAACTCTTTTGTTCTTCTATAGATTTCAACCAATTATTTTAAAAAACATTCGGTATCATTTTTTCCAATCACCATTTTTATATACAAACCTGTGATTTTTATCTCGTTGGAGTCTTCACCAACCAAAAAAAAACAACTAAAGACACTCATAATAAAATAAACTTACGATAACTTCATTTTATCTGGGAAGGTCTCTGAACAGAAACAAGGGAGTATTCACATTCTTCCTCTCCTCCCCCGGAAATGAGAGTGATAACGAGAGAGAAGCAGCGACCGCCACGTCATCATCCTCTTCTTTCTGTTTTTCTTTATTCATACTATGACTACTTTGTTCACCAGAGTTGGTTCCTCCTCCAGCTAAGAAAGGCAATAGTCCCATAGTGTCTTGAGTTGTTTCTTCAGCTCCTAACGCCAGCTCCAGATTTGGGACTGTACCGCTTAACCGTCTCTTGTTGCTGTTGTCGCTACTGCCAAGTGGAATGAGATTATCCAGTAGTTCAATGTCTTCTCTTTCAACATTCAAGTCCAAAGGAAACACGACTTCGGGACTCTTCTTCATGATCCCGGAATCATTATCCCGGGAAACGCTGCTGCTTTCGTTTTCTGTCTTCGCCTTCTTATTCGGAGTTCCTTCGCATAACCCGTCATTATTGAGCTCCACTTTCTGTTTCATGGCAGAGGAATTCTCGGTGGCGGGTCTTGTCAGTTCCCAAACTGGACGCTTCCTGTGACTAGCCTGACTGAAGTTGAGATCTTTCTCTAGCGGATTGTCTTGGCCACGGGGCTGGATCTCTGATTCCGTGACAGTCAAAGGCAGATCCTTTCTACCACCTAATTCTTGTTCTTCAATTTGCTGAACCTTAATCACTAGATTATCTCCAGAATTTGATCCAGTAGCTCGACAAGGAATATGATTCGCACCTGGTTCGTCCTCTTTAAGAGCAATTTCCTCCTGTATAAAGGAACTCAAGAGTGAGACAACAAGGGACAACCGAGGAAATTAAGAGATGAAAATGTCCTACTACGAGTTCAGAAGCATTTATGATTTACCCAAAAAAACCCACCTTTGTGCTCGACGATCGCTCAATAGAGGATTCTCTGTCACTTGGATTCTCATGGCTAAGTACATCTGTCCTATTTTGAGTTTCAGTTATGTTGTGTGAGCTCTCACGTAGAGAAGACGGTTTCTCCAAATGCTTGGAAGGAGAAGTCGTTTGGCACAAGTCACTGGGGTCTCGGTCACACGGCAAAACATTTGAAGTAGGCAAAGATGTGTTCTTTTGTGGGTTAGTGCAAATCTCTTTTCTTCCTCGGAATACACCCCAAAGGAAATATAACATGTTCCAACCTGCAATTAATAAAGCTGTAAGCAGTGCTACTTTCATTCAGAATAAACTGGCATTATGTTCCAAAAATATTAATTAAATCATGGGTGCTACTTTCTAGAGACTAATCAGACAGCATTGCAGCGTGACTGAAGAGTCATATCGGCTCTTTGATTGGATAATAATGATCAACTAAAATTTGGCAGCAAGCGAGCAACGTGAAAAACTACTAGTTATTTAAATAAAATAAAAACTAAATAAAGAGAAGCCGAGCTAAAAAAAGGGAGCGACCCAAGTGTGAATAAAAATAGCCGAGCTAAGATAAGCACATTTTGGGCGCACTACTTTAGACTGCCATAGTGCCATCCATTAGAAAGAAAAAGACAAAATTGTGTTGTCTCTCTCTCCGCTTAAATCAAATGATATGTAAGACTTTGATCTGAAAAATTGCTACGAAATGACAGTTTAATCATGTGCACAAAGTGTAAGATTTTTGGTAAGCATTCTTACGCTGGCAATTCGGAGGAAGCTGGTTGGATGCAAAAATCAAAAGCTCAACATTATCGAGGTTTCCTTTCAGGGCTAAATCTTTCTTGATCATATTATCTACCAGGGGCTTATAATTTCTCTCATAACTGTATCACAGAGGCAGCAATGACACTCTCATCAGTAAAAAAAAAAAATTAAGAGTTAAAACTTTTAGAACACCAAAACACAAAATAAAAGCAGCAAAATAATCATTAATGAAACCTACCTCTCAGCATCCTTTGCAAAGAAGAATAGAGCTATATGGTCTTCCTTAGTACCTATATCTTGAAACTGCGCAGGCCATGTGCTTAGCCGAGGTACTTCATTCAAGCTAAACTTTTCCGGAAATTTATTCACCACTTCGGCAACCTTTGGTGATGCTAAGGTTGATAGATGTGCTTGAATGCTATGCATAGCTGACTGATTTCTACTTTTTCGCACCTCCAAGTCCCCTCTGGAAAAATGGATAAAAAACTTAACAGTTAAAATACGCATTATATGGACACATACAAGTGGTAACCTCAACGGAAAAGTAATAAAAACCAGGAAAGGATAGTCTTCACAGAAAGGAAAGAAAACCTACTGCCATATAGACTCATGGTCTGGAATGGCTGAGTTTCTCAACAGAGCAGGTGGGGCTACTAATGGCCAATCTCTCATGACAGGCTTCACAGAGGGGAAATTAACATCAATTTCCACAGATCTTGGAGGCATTGTATCAGCACCAGAGTGTACAAGCTGCTTCTCATTTGTTACAATTGTCTGTTTGTACAGGTCAGAAGCAGGCCATAAAGTAGGATGCCCTCCTTGCAATCCTTCGTGGGACACATAATTCTTATGCATCTTTGAAGGCACTTGATTTCGTAAAGTCTTATCAGAATTAGAATCCACATTAGATACCAAAGACACATCAGATTGCTCCAATCCTCTGTTCTTGCCAAAGCTTGGGTTTTTACGAAGAGCAGCATCTACTGCTGCTCGCAACTTATTACCCTTATTTATATCCTCCCTAACATTTTTTGTGGTAGAGAGATCACTATCAGAAACGCCTGAGGTGTCACTAGATTCTGCAGCCTGGCCTCCCTTTTGAGATGATGGTAAGCCTTTTGTACCAGATAACAGGCTAGACCTTTGGCGCTTACCAAAGGCTTCTTTGCTTTTCTTCACTACCTCTCTAAATTCCCTGGAACCTGGTAATCCATCCTGTGCAGCTACATTACCGTTGCTTGGCACAGCCTCATCTGCGCAGGAAGTGGATGGCAGTTCATCCTTACAGTCAGCTTGACTTGAACATTGCTCGGCAGAAATATCACCTCCTGCAAAATGTGGAGCTCAATCATGTTATCTTAAAAAGGGAGATCATATACTAAAACGATCAAAAGCATATCCTAAGACAGTACTATCAAAGATAATGTAACAGAAGTACCAATTTATCGAAAAAATGATAGGAATCATACCAGAAGCAACAGGATTTTCTAGACGGTTTCGGTTTAGATTGTTAACTTGCTTCGTCAATCTACCTCGTTTACCATCAGACTGCAAACCCTTCAAGTCACGGGTATTGTTTGCATGTGACGCAGGTGATATGCTGCGTGAACTAAGCTTCTGGTCAGTGGAGGATGCGGACGCATTAGATTCTGTACTACGATCTTTCAGTTGCTTTGAGCTTTTGCCTTCCTGTGAATGATAAACTTTCGACGCAAGCATTTTTGCTTGCGAGTCGTTTCCATTAGAACTCCCAGCATCTGTTGTTCTACTTGACATTGATTTGCCTACATTTCTTGAAAACCCCTCCTTTATATCAAGAGAAGTATATTCTTTTCCAGTCTTCTTTCTTGGGAGAATAACATCATCCATAAGTTGCACTTTCGATTTTGAGCTCGAACAATTGAAGGAGCTGGATTTCAAAAATGCACCTGGAAAAAAAAAAAAAAAAAGGTAATGTTCTACAACCTGTAAAATCACCAGAAATATGACAAAATAGATAAGGCAGAGTGGCGCATAGGGAGAGCAATCTCATTATGCAGCCTACCTTTTGGAGGTTGAAGCTGTGAACCAGTAGATCGTGCACCTTCTGTGTCATCACTGAAAGAAGCTTGATGATTTAGCTTTCCCCTTGACCTGTCTAAGCCCTTGAATGATGTTTCCCGAGATAACACACCTATTCTGGGGAGAATAGATTTCTTGGGTGACCCAGTTGAACTCTCAACCGTCTGTCTTTTAGCATCTGGAGCTGCCTCAATTTTATCTGCATGCCTTTTGCCTGAGCTATGTGTATTAAGGGTTACCTCAGTTTCTCTTTTTCTCTTAGCTTCTGCATGTTTCAACTTCAAGTTCGTTAGAAAAAAATGATTGTGTTTGCTAATTCATTACGCTAATTTTGTTTCACAAATAGCATGTTCGGTTGAACATTCAGCTTTACCTTGCTTCTGCTTTTCAGCTTCCTCAGCAAACTTGCATTCTTCACAGAGCCAATCACCCTCAGGGACTTCATTGAGCCTTTCCCGCATGCAATAGCTGAGTAAAGCAACTATATAATTAGCAGAAAATGGCGCTACCTTTTATTGATGGAAAACATGAGAATCAAAATCAATAACTAGTATCTAACTAAAAATCATACAACTAACAATGCGGACAAATCCCGAATCGAATTTTGCCATTAGTATGTTTTCTTTCCCATGAATAGAAGAGCAGGCTTACGTGTGTTCTGCACCATCACTGCATCCGCTGCAGATAGCGAGTAAATCTTCACGACCTGCATCTCCACAGATATCACAAACTTTTACCTATTCAACAAAAAAGAAAAGCTTTCACATGAGAATTTTTTCCACCGGGATATTAAGAGCAGATATTACCCCAAAAAAAACAAAGTAGGTGTATTCACTAATTTCTTATCTGAGACGAAACAGCAATACTTACATCATGTTCCACCATTTCAGAATCATCGCTCTCGCTCTCAGACATAGCTGATGAGATTGACTCATCTGCTTTATTGAAGGAATCGCTTTTACTCGACTTCCCATCCTTCCCGTTCTGGTCAGAACATGTAGATCCTTCACCTAAAGGTTCCTCTCTGTCTTTGTTACCCCCTGGTTCTAATTTTTCCTTGAAATTTCCCCGCTCTGAACTGATTCTGTCTTCATGGTTGGATGATGGGTTACGCAAAGATTGTGATTTCACTTCATTTGAAAGAACATTAGAAGATTTTATCATTGTGGAATCTTGATCTTTCTTAGATCCACCCAGAATTGGGTCGGAAACCAGAGCTGAACCATGAGATGAATCCTTGTTGACTATCTTGTTATTAGGATAACCTGAATTCAAATTTTTGGTTCGATCATCAGACAATATCCCATCTTCCTGGCCATCTATACAGTTAGAGCTCTGATCTAACACATTAGCTGATGCAGTCAATTTATGTTTCATCCTGCTACCAGAAAAAAGTGTCTTCGAAGTCATTGCAACAGCTCCGGAATCATCAGATATCCCAGAACATCTTATAGTTTCCTTACTCTCAGCATTCTCAGAGAGAGTATCGTGACTGGAATTAACAAGGTTGCTTGCTTCACTAGCAGTGTTATTTGAAGTGTTGCGAGCATTAACCATGGAAGAAGGCAAAAGACCATTCTCGTTTACAGAACACTGGCTGCCAGCTACTCCATGGCAGTTTTCATCTGATGACTCGTCTGATTTTGATCCTGGGAAACCTACGTTGCGATGCATGCATGATGAACAAGGAGCAGAACAAACATTACAAGTTCCAGACTCCACTTTAGAAAAACCTCTCTGATCCATTGAACGCTTACCAACTCTTCTATCAGCCTGCAGATGATATAATAACATAGAAAATGTTAAGGCGAAAGAGGCGATTACAGGAAAAGTTAAGAAACGAAAACAATCACCAAGATCAGTGAATTACATCTGACACCATCAAAAAGCAAATTGGACAAAAATAATAATTTCAAGATACAAAGAAATTCTTTTGGCTAAATGGGTAAAAGCAGATTATAGCAGCAAGCCGACGCAAAATTTCTTAGTCGAGTAGATGAATTTACCATTGTATGTCGAAACAAAATTTCTTTGAAAGATATGCATACAATGATGCCACTTAACCTCTGTTCTTAAACCATCAATCAATTACTAAGGACAAGCCGCAGCATCAGCGTGATCAGTCATTTTAAGGATTATCTTTCACCCAACTGCCTCATTTTCAATTCTTCCAAACTACTTAAACAAAAAAAACAGATTGTTCATGAACCACACCACAAAACTATTTTCAAACAAGATCGAGGAGTAAATTGAAGATTTAACTAGTCCATATACTATACATGTCTAGGTTATGGCAATAGCAATATATGAAGCAGTCATATTAGCGCTGCCAACTGTATAGTAATACCAAGACAATTACTCAGAAACACCAATTCGTGATGCCAAAACAGAGATTAATCTCCATCAAAAGATGTCATGGTCACAGCAATGAGAAGTTAAACGATCAAAAGCTTTCATAACTTCATGATCTAAGCCTAAATATGCCACTTCATCACTCCTTCTCATCCAGGAAACGGAAAAAGATAAAACAACAAAAGGAAAAGAGGGGTTTAGCTAATCTCACCATCTAAAATAAAATTAATCTGCCCGGCTCAAACCGATTTCTATCCAGCTCTTTCAACTGTTACAAATGGACAAAGAACATATTAAAGACTGCACAACATTTGTCAGCAATTTCGAGATGATCAAGCTGCTAAACAACAACGTTTCGATTTTAAACCAAAAATTGGATATAGATGCTAATTTGATCTGGAAAAGAAAACTCGAATGAACAAATCAATTACCGATAGAAAACACTAATCAATCACCAATATAATTCATAGAGAATCGTAACCAGTTTCTTATTAGGAGATCAAACCACGAAAACACGGAATCTTAGAGATAATCTAACGAATATATAATTAAACAAAAAAAAAATCCCTAAAATTGGGAAATAACATTACATGGTTCAGGTCTCAAAATCATTCTCCCCTTGAATTCGCTTCCCCCACCATCTCCATCAGCCAATCGGGAGCAAACGAAACCCTAACTTCCCCTTCCTCCGTTTTCCCTCTCCAAATCCTACAATCCCTAACTTCTCTATATCCAGTCTCCCACGGAGAAAAATCTCCCTCCCTCTCTCTCTCTCTCCCCTTCACTTTTCTAAGATTCAGTGATGGCTCCCTAGTTTTCTTCTTGGTTCTGGATTTTCCTCGTGATATACAAAACAACACGAGCCAGAGATGAAAACTGTAGATATATACCTCCCGGGATCTATACGCACGCCTATACAGTCGTATAAATTTCTACAATTAATTATTATTGTTTTGACGAATACTGTATTTGTTTGTTGGATTAATCACCCAAGCTTAAGAGGTTTTAAATGTGGTTACCGGTTAAAAGTATATTATTACAGAATTACAGTAACTAATTACCTTCTACCTTGTCTTTTGTGTCTGATTCCTCCGAAGACTTTTTAAAACGCGAAGAAGGAATCTCCCTTATCCTTTTTTATTTCTCTCCTTTTTAGTTTTTTAACTAAAACCTTTAACAAAATAAACTCAATTTACATACCAAAATTCTTTCTGTTGTTTTCTGGCATGAAAATTTTCCTTGTGAATTGTGATGTATAAACAGCCACAGTCAATGGATATAAATTTTGCATATTCCTATCCGAGAGATCTCTTAAATGAAAACACATCTTAAGAAATTTAGGAACACTTTTAAATTGCTTTTGAATACTACGATTTAGGAAAGACTATGTTGAATAAAAAAAAAAGGAAATATTCTAAAACTGCATTTTCATTGTAACTTTTTTTCTAGTCAAAAAATATTTGTGGACCTTATTTGATCGAATGGAAAAATATGGATTTTCAGTTTAAAAAAAAAAAAAAAAAAATGGATTTTTTTTTCCAGAAAAAAAATATAGATTTGATTTAAATCTTTATCATGGAAACCTAGTAGTCAAAAGGTTTAAAAGTTTCTATATTATATTCAGTTCCCAAAAAATATATAATTTCTATAAATTAATTGATGCAAAAATTATCGAATATTTAAGAGTGATGCATGTAGAACCGTGTGATCTCGTATGTTTGCAGAGAAAATTGTCCATAAGATCTCGTATGCAAAGTTTAGAATATTTCCTTTTTTTTATTCAACAGAGTCTTTCCTTAATAATAGTATTCAAATGCAATTTAAAAGTGTTCCTACATTTCTTATGTATTATACATATTTAAATCATAAATATGGATTATGATTTAATAACATCATTTAATATATTGTACACACCACTAAACTAGAACCTCTTTAAATTAATACTCGATAAATTAATAAATTTCTCTAGTCCCGAGTTGGGCTAGTGTAAAAATTAACAAAATTCGATAAGATAATAAAATAATATTTTTTTTAGAATCCATATGTAAATATATGGTCCTAATAATATCATAAATTAATAATTACATAATATATATATATATATATAACTAAAATAATTTTTATAAAATATGATTTTAGTATTGTCTGCTATTTTTTAAATATCATGTATAATTTTCTTTACTGTATCAAAAACTTCTAATTTTTTCTATCTACATCCAAAAGTTACAAAAAATTTAGACATGAAAATTGTTTATTCAATGTTTAAATACTTCCAAATATACCTATAGTATTGTATTAACTTCATCATCATTTTTAGTAGTTTCAATTTTCTTAAACGTTGAATTATAACATGTAAATATTTTTATTGGGATAATATAATTGGCCGTTAACATACATTTTATTACGATATCTGAGATTATTAATCATTAACTTCAAGTTCATATATGTTATTTTACAAATAGATTCATCTAAATTTATTGATATATTATTGTTTAAAAAATAATTTTCAAAAAATATGGACTAAATAAAAATTATCTCTATAAATTAATAAATATAAATTTATCGATAAATTAATACCTCTCTAAATTAATAAAATTTTACGGTCCCGACATTATTAATTTATAGAGGTTTTACTATTCGGATTAAAATCCATGATTTGAAAAATAGAAGAAAAAAATGACTACAACTTACAAGCTTATGCAATAAGCTCGTTGCAATGAGAAACATACTTTACTACTCGATTCCCCGGTTCGAACTGGTCCAATCTGGTTTAGTTTTGAGATTTCCCTTTTGTGGTCGGTGCACGCATTTTCCCGCCAAAAAGAGCGGCACGAGTTAGAGGCGCGTTAAAACCCTAAAAGGAATAGTCATTTTCGATTGCTCCCCCCAACGACAATCTCCCATGGCGCCTTCCGGTACCGTCGCCGATCCTCCGCCATCTTCAACCGCCGATTCATTCAATTCCTGTGCCACAACAGAGAATGATATTCGGGTCCTTTCTCTCTCTTTCTATCTCCGTCAAATTTTGTTTCATACTCTTCATTAACCCGCCGTTCGGAATCTCAGTGCGATAAAGAAACCCAAAAGTTTGAATTGGACATCGTTTTCGTTCTGAGGTGCTTATGATATTTTTCCCGTTTTCATGGCAGCCATTTTTTGCCCTCCACAAGGCTTCGCCTGGGAATCTCCAGGGGAAATCAATTGGGACGGTGAAAAGCAAACGGAGGATCGAGTCACCTACACCTAAAATTGCTAAGAAATCTGAGGTCGAAAGCGTGGAAGAGGAAGATGGCCATATTTTCTCAACGCCACGCTTGAAAGTTTTCGACACTGTCTGGTCGAAAATCGAGAGGACAATCGAAGTCGGTCTCAATGTTTTTACTCTAAATTTCTTCCAATGTGTGTTTAATCTTTTAGTTTTGCTCTTCTAAGTGACGTCAGGGCCTTTTAACACCTTGATTTCTCCTGAAATAAAAGTCGCATTTGGACTTTTTCAACTGCAGGATGTTCTGAGAAATTCGAACTCCAAAGTATTCAGTGGGATTCATGACTGGATACGGGAATCATTTGAATCGATCAGATCATCTGGAGCACTGAGCTTATCCGAAGCAGTTCGGTCTTATCCTGTTTTAACTGAGGCTTCTTCCAAGCAATTGTTCACTGCTTTGGTCCTCACTGGTAAGTCTCTAAAGATTAGTGTTTCGTTTGGAATTTACCACCAGGTGATCTGGTTGTGTGTTCAAAGTTTTGACACGCACTGCACTTATTCCTACACTCGATATTGGTCCTTGTAACATTTGGATGATGTTTTGATGGGTTACGAAACTTCCATAAGCTGTACAAGTAACCAGTTGCAATTACTTCACTTATTCTTATATTGATGCAGGGAATCTGGAAATGGTTGATGATTTATTGACATTTGAAGAACTGGATTTTCACTTGAAGTCTCAAGGATGTCATGTGGCTAAGCTTTCATCCATGGACTTATCGGCCAAGAATGGTGTAGGAGGTTGCCTTAGAGGTTTGTTACGCCAGTTTGTGATGCCAACCGTAGATGTTAGTAAATCTGCATTGCCTTCCATATCCTTTAGTTTTGTAGCCTGCTTCCGCAATTATTATATCCACTGAGTCCTTTTCTTTCTTCGTAACGCGACTTTTGAACAGGTGGCTGATGTAACCATTCTTGCATCATGGTACAGAGAAAATAAAAACTATAAGAATCCTGTGGTTATAATTGTGGACGATACAGAGAGATGTTGTGGGTCTGTCCTGTCAGATTTAATTCTTATATTGAGGTATAAGCACATCTTTACGCTTGCTAAATTTATATTGTATCATGTCTAACTGATCACTGGACTAAAAATTTGTTTTTATCTACTTAGTCATTACCATATTAAAGTGTGGTGACCTGGTCTTTCATTTTTTTTCTCTTCAGTGAATGGGCAGTCAAAGTTCCAATTTTTTTAATAATGGGTGTGTCGACAGCACATGATGCGCCTAGAAAGATACTATCAGTGAACGCACTACAGAGACTTTGTGCTAGTAGGTTCACTCTGAGTTCTCCGGCAGAGCGGATGGATGCAGTTCTTGAGGCTGTTTTCTTAAAGCCGTGTTCTGGGTTCACTGTTAGCCATAAGGTGGCGGTTTTTATGAGAAGTTACTTTTTGTGTCAAGATGGAACTCTGACGTCGTTTGTTAGAACTCTCAAGGTCTCTAGCTCTATCCTTTATGCTGTATTAAGTTTTAACTTGTTTCGGATTTCTAACTCTTTGTTGTTCATTTGGCTATACATTCTTTTCTCAGATAGCTTGTCTTCAGCATTTCTCATTAGAGCGTTTAAGTGTCATGCTCGAGCACTTTTGTCAAGATGGTATTAATCAGGTATGCTTGATGCACCTGTCCACAACTTCCATTTTTTTTCTTTTAAACAGGCCCTTCAGCTTTCTCAGTTATCATATTTGACTTGGTTAAGTTGGTACTGCCATATCTATAATAGTGAAGTTGATCATTCAGAACTTTAGTTCATGTTTTGCACATTGAGAATCTGTGGATATTACAAAGATTTCATACGTACTTCATAAAAAAAACGATTGAGGATCTTTGGTGGTACATTCTGCATCCCTCCGTTGGTCATCTAGAGCAATAGACCATTTTTCCATAGATGTTTTTCCAAATTACATGCATATTATAGCGCAACTCGCTTTTCTCTAAGGCAGTTTTTCCCGTAAAGCTGTCAGGTGAAGGTGCTGGGCTATTGACTGAAGCAATAATGAAGCATGCCTTTGACTTGCCATCTGTGACGAGGTACGCCAGAGAATTCACCATCTGTTATTATTTTTTATTTCCTTGTTTGTATGTTGGAATAACTGATGGACAGGTCATTAGTGTTGGAATTATATCTTGTTGGCTCGTGGATTAATAGAAAATTGGATGCACTAATTTCTGCTCTTAAACATTTGACTAGGAATAAAATTACTCGGAGTACTTGTGAAATGCTGCCTCAATTTTTGTTGGACTTGCAAAGGATGCCAAAACCTTGGAGCATAATAGTTTTGGTGAGACTCTCCTTTTGTACTGTTCATCATCATAGGAAGAGATACTTCATCGCCTTACATGACTTAGGGATGCCAATGCCATTTCCCATTTGTATGTGAAAAATATTTTCTCATTTTATTAACGACTTAGATAGGAAATGTCGTGGGAAAACCTGGTTTAAATAATTTCTCCATCTGGATGAAGTTTGAGTTCTATTCCTAAATGTTCCTTTTCCATTTCTCGATTAAAGGCAGTTTTTTAATTGTTTCTCTTAAATAGCTTTTCTGCCAGTTTAGTTGGATTCTTGATGCATATTATGCTTCGCCTATTATAGATGACAAGAGGAAATATGAGGCAGTTCTGTTCTTAATCTGATTAGAGTATTTCTGCTTCCTGGATAAATTAATCAGCAGATTCTCGGTATGCTTTTTTGCAGTGCATATACGAAGCTGGAAAGTTTGATAAACTTCGATTGCTAGACATATTCTGTGAAACACTTGACCCAGAAGCACGTTACTTGAAATACTTTTCACCTTCAGCAATTGTCAACTGTCAGAGTCACGTTTCAGGGCGTAATAGTGTTATCAGACGGGTTCTGCGCAAGCTTAGGTGAGTTGTGCTGTAAGGAGGAGACGTGAAGTTTCCTCCTCACACAATAGCAGCCAAGATTATTTTAAACTTATGGACCGCACATAATTTGTCTTATGGATCTGTTCAAATGGCATCTTTGTGTACTTATGCTGTGTTGCCAAATTAGTGGAACAAGATTTTGAGGATTAGTTTGGTAAATCATGTTAGATCGATTAATAAGTTTCTCTGTTCTCGAGTTAGTAGGCCTGAAAAATCTTGGGTCGTTGAGAGCTTGTGTTACTATCTCTACATGGAGCTTGTGTTACTATCTCTACATGGAGCTTGGCTCAGAAGTTCTGAAGCTCTTGAATTCAATTTTTCTCAGGGATCTTTCACCTTCACAGTTGTCTAGCTTGCTGAAAAGTTGGGAAAATCTCACTGCGGAGTTCAGTGAGGTAATCATTAACTAAAAATTTATCAAGTTTTACCATTGCTCTTGACTTACATATTTTGTATGTGATTTTAACTTCATTTGTCCTTAAAAGTTTTCTTTCGTTTTCTTGTTAGTGTTCTTTCATTTCCTTTGAGCTAGAACATCTGAAACTTTCTCCATGTTTCTAATATCCCTTGTGCGGAGGAACTTCGTCTTGTAATCTGTTTATCTGTAAAATTGTTTGGATTAGAGATATCACATAAATGATTGTGAAAAAGTGAATCACTCAGGATCTATTTGGATATCTGAAAAGTTGTTAGTTGTTTGTTTGTTCTCTGCTGTTAGATCAATGACAAAGTAATGGAATTGCATCCGTTCATGAGATCTGTGGAAGCAGCTGGTCGGAGACAAGGACTTCCCAACAGCCCAAAGTAAATCTCTAGATAATGTTGTTTATTCAATCCGAACACCATGTATGAGTTCAGAGAATTTCTCTTTTTTTCCTTGTACTTTCTGGCTTTCCTCCAGCAGATCTTCTTGTAAAGTTAGTGTCTTATTCAGCTGATATATAATCATTTCTATATACAGAAGTTCCTCTACTCATTAGTTTCTGTTGTTCATCTCAGTAACCCTGTACACTGAATAAAAAAGTTTCACTTTGATGTGACAGAAAGCATGCATCCCGGAGCAATTCAAAGCTTGAAAAGGAGCTTAGCGCCATGACTGATAAGGTTGCTGCATTCATAGAATTCATGCTAAGGTGAACTCTACTTTGTCTCGGAGTCTTTTTACCTCCGAGGAAACAACATGTTTTTAACCTCTACATTGTCGCCTAAGATGTTTTGTACGCATAATCGAACTTTACTTGCTTTTGATTTGACTCCGTAATTGAAAACGTTGTCACCTAAGATGTTTTATATGCGACTTCCGAATTAATCATTGCCTTTTTGAATGGAACAGGGAATATATGAAGCCAGTTGAGATTGTTCCTTTCCATGAAATTTTATGTTTCAAGAATGTCGATAAACTTCAATCTGTAAGTCTTCAGCATCCTTATTCCTCTCGGATTCACTTCTCTTGGTGCTTAAGACTTTACATATGGCTTTCTCTCTCCTTTCCCCTTTAATCTGATGTTTATATCTGTTTTAGGCTTTACTTGGAGATCCAAGAGGCAGGATCCAATCAGATCTACTGGAATCTCACAATGTCCTCCGATGTATGTGCTGCAGCCAGAGAGGCACAACTCTATTGCCTTCCATGCACGATACGTCGATTTTGTGAGTCTTCCTTTACTTTTATACATTTGCATTCTTACGTTGTCTTTCTTGAAACGATTGTTTTGGTATTACTTTTTCTTGTCTGGAATATGATTTGAGAGTCAGAAACTATCTTCAAAACACATATACACATGAACACAACCCGGCTTCTTTCTCTTTTCTTTGTTTCAATGAAAAGGTTTGTGATAATTGATTTATTTAGGTACACACTGGCGCAAGAGCACGCTGATGTTATTAACCTCCATGACTGGTATCAATCTTTTAAGACGATACTTATTTCCCGGAGTAGCGAAGCCAAACAACAATCAAAGACATCTTCAAAATCGAAGAAACGGAAGGATAGATGCGAAGAACCGGAAGCACCAGCTGAAGCTTTAATTCAGTATCCTTTTTTGGTATTCAGATTTTGTCCTTCGAAAAGAGAAAAGAGAAGAACTCAAAGAAATTGAATTGCTTTTTTAATCTTAGCTGTCTGATAATTATTTAAAAGAGAGCAGGAATTGGAAACTAGATTAGTAACTGGTGATACACCAATGTTCATCCTTTTTTATTTGTTCATTTTGCAGGACATTTACATAAATGCACGCGACGAAAGATTTCATAAATTTTTTCCATAAAACTTTCGATTCCTTAACGGTTGCTTCTAACAGAGCTCGATTTTGCAGAGCTGTAATGGAGCTTCAGATTGCAGGACTTATTCGCATGCCTTCAAAAAGACGTCCAGATTTTGTGCAAAGAGTGGCCTTTGGTTCCTAAGGATAGTGTCTATACTTAAATTGTAAGTCTACTATAATCTATCTATATACTACATGAGACCTCATGCGTACACACGCGGGTTTTTCCTAATACATGTTTTTGGAGTTTAATTGCTTTTCTTACGTTTTAAGATTAATAGTAAAATTAATAACGGACATAGATGAGACCTCAGTCATTTTGTGGACAAGACAAAAAAAAAACGGATACAAAAGCCAAGAACTTTCAAAGCTAAAGATTCTTATGCCAAGTCTTCACTACAGTTACCAAGTCATTGAGGCTTTTTATAAGTAATATTCATTGGCTTATTGACAGCATCCATGACAACTTGCCTAAATTCCCCAAAATACTCGTCCTAAAGTTAATATTATCTAAGTTAGTGAGAGTTTGGCTTAGTAACTTTTGCTGCAAAAAATTTCCAAAGTCTTCCTAGTACCTGAGGCTGAAATCCCGACCCGTATTTTATTATGTATATTACGGATAATACATGTTATATCAGAATTTTTCGTTTCCGATCTATTTACGGTCCTGATTAAAAAAGCAATTCAATTCTCTGGTGAAATTCCTGTCTCTCTATCAAACATTACCTTTCTGAACACTCTTATGCTTCAGCATAACCGGTTCACGGGTCAGCTTCCTCCCCAGCTAGTGTCGCTTGGACGGCTCGGCAAGTTCTCGGTGGCAGACAATCTACTGACTGGTCCTGTCCCAAATTTCAACGAAGTCTTGAAAATTGGACTGGAGAGCTTTAATAATAACGAGGATTTGTGTGGTCGGCCTCTGGATCCTTGCGTTGACCCGGAGGAAGGATGGATCCGGTTAGGGAAGATCGGTGCAGCAATTGGTGCGGCTCTATTTGCACCAGTAGGTGCAAGCTTAGGCTGGTTCTTCAATGGTAGGAAGGAGATATAAGACACCGAAGTTGGATTTACCACATTGGGGATTGAAACACATGTTTTTCATCTATGCCTTAATCACATGTTTTTTGAGGAAACTATGATTTGTACCTTGGTTTGATCTCAATTTTTTTTTTTCTTTTTATGGTTTGTCTACTGCATAATATTCCAATAAAACAAATTCGGATGTTCTTGCAAAACAGAGTAAAGGAAACAAAGAAAAAGCTTAAACTCTAGCCGCTGTTAGAATGCGATCAATGCAGCCAAGCCAGGACACCTAAAGCTAGGTAGGACTCAAAACCGACCATCGCGAGTCACACTGCGGACAATATCACAAGCAATCCCATTTGCCTTTGGCGAGATCAGTTTAAAAGAACAAGCTGAAAAAATGGAGCCCATGTGTTTGATTCTTTCCTCAACAGCTCGATACTATAAACATTATAAGATCAGATGATATGATTTTTTTTTTTTTTTTTTTGGTCAAAGGATATGATTATTTTCTTGTTATAGAAACAGAAGTTT
This sequence comes from Kernera saxatilis, assembly GCA_900406395.1. Taxonomy (NCBI): domain Eukaryota; kingdom Viridiplantae; phylum Streptophyta; class Magnoliopsida; order Brassicales; family Brassicaceae; genus Kernera; species Kernera saxatilis. The sequence continues at coordinate 3,813 of OVAY01000261.1, read as the reverse complement.
ACTGTTATAATAACGAAATTGGTTTCTATAATATATTAAAGTCTTGACTTTTTAAAAGTATTTGACAATTCTCTAGAAATATACAGCTCAGAATTTGTTAACCTCATGCTCTGTCGATTATTGTTTTGTCTTTTTATCTTTCAGTTAATTCTGTTGTTTTATCTTCAAATCTTATCTTTAGTTGTAAAAAACCCCTCTAACTATAAACACGTATAATTTGCCAAAAACCAGAAACTAAACCAACTTATTTGCAATATAAATTACGAATCAAATTCAAAATAATCAAAATCAAAAACCAAGAAACACAAAAAATAAATGGCGAGATTCATCTCTTTTTGTCTCTTCTTCTTCTTTTTCATTTCTTGGATTCCAAAGCTAACCACAAGCTATCCTCTCTCCACAAAATCTCGATGGATCGTGGACGAGAAAGGCCAACGGGTGAAGCTAGCCTGCGTGAATTGGCCGGCTCATCTCCAGCCCGCGGTGGCTGAAGGGCTAAGCAAACAACCATTAGACTCCATCTCCAAGAAGATTGTGTCAATGGGATTTAACTGCGTTAGGCTCACTTGGCCTCTTGATTTGATGACTAATGATACATTGGCTCTTAATGTTACGGTCAAACAGTCTTTCGAAAGCTTGAAGTTGTTTGAAGATGTTGTTGGGATTCAAACTCACAATCCCAAAATCCTTAACCTTCCTCTATTCAATGCATTCCAGGTAAAATAAACCGGTTTTGGGTTCCGTTTATGTTTCGGTACCTTGAATATCTAAACGTGAACTAATTTGAAACAATAATAAATTAACCAAAATCAACCAAAAAGGAAAGGAAAATAACCTCATTCTCAACAAAACTTAAACCAACATCAAACTTATTCCCATTTGCTAAATAATTTATGGATAGTTTTGCAATGTAAAGTTTCGTTTTGAGATTTTGAACAATTTCGATCAAACCCAATATTGCGGAGTAGCTTCGTAATATATGATTTTAGTAACAATATATGAATCGAGCTTTGCATCTCTAAAAGTTTATGATGTTTTAATTTAATCAGGAAGTGGTATCGAACCTAGGACAAAATGGAGTGATGGTGATACTAGACAACCACTTGACAAAGCCAGGGTGGTGTTGCAGCGAGAACGATCTCGACGCCTTCTTCGGCTACCCTAACTTTGATCCCCTCGTCTGGGCCAACGGTCTCAACAAGATGGCTACTCTTTTCCGCAATGCCACTAACGTCGTTGGCATGAGCCTTAGGAACGAGCCACGTGGCACTAGAGATTACCCTGACCTCTGGTTCAGGTATTTCAAATTAGTTCCAGCTAACTTGTTTCCATTTAGAATCGAAGTATATAACCAAGCACGTAAAAATAAAATTAATTTTTTTTAAAAGTAATATCGCAGTTGTTGTTTAGGAAAAAAAAACTATTTATCAAAATTAACACATGTTCACACATAAATTTACGTAAATATGTTTGGGTTCACCTTGTGCATTATAGTTTATTCTTTTACGGGTAGTATTATAGTTTTAGGTCATAACTTTTTAAAAATTGCTAAATCTACGACATTTTTTTAATAGAGTTTGGAAAAATGAATAATTTTACGTAAATATGTATGGATTCACCTTAATTCTCAAAAGTTTTACGTATATTAAAAAAATAGTTCATAGTATAAATTCATGGGTGAGTTAGTTTTCTCAATGTTTAATTAGTGTTCCCGTTTACGTGAAGGCACATGCCAGAAGGAGCAGAAGCAGTGCACGCGGCAAACCCTAAATTACTAGTGATCCTCTCCGGCATCGACTTCGACACAAACCTCTCTTTCCTCCGTGACCGTTCCGTCAACGTCAGCTTCACCGACAAACTCGTCTTCGAGCTCCACTGGTACAGCTTCACCGACGGCGGAGGCGCGTGGGAAAAACACAACTCTAACGATTTCTGCGCCAAAATCATCGAAAAGGTCACAAACAACGGAGGATTCTTGATAGGGAGAGGCTTTCCTTTGATCTTGAGTGAGTTTGGGGCTGACGAGAGAGGAGGTGACGTAAGCGGAAACCGGTATATGAATTGTTTGGTGGCTTGGGCGGCGGAGAATGATTTGGATTGGGCGGTTTGGGCGTTAACCGGAGATTATTATTTGAGAACCCGTCAAAAACATATGGTCGAGACTTATGGCGTTTTGGATGCTAATTGGAAAGACGTCAGAAACGCTACTTACTTGCAGAAACTCTCCGGAATTCAATATCCATTTAGAGGTCAGAGTTCTCTTCTTCTATGTATTAAAAAAAACGCTAAGTATATGATACAATTTTAATTTGGACTGAAAATTGCATTTATAACCGGAACTCATGAAGAACCTTTTTTAAGTAATTGAGAACCTGCAAGGAAACAAAAAATCTTACTTTACAAAACATATGAAACTACAAGCTCAAAACTCAACTTTTCTATGTTGCTTAAATTCATTATCTTGAATTTTCTTATTTCTATATTGATTATAATCATTTAATTTGATAGAGCCACGCATGAAAATGTTTAAGATTCTCTTAAATACCTCTTGCGCTAAAACCTTCTCCTTTTTTTTTAGATTACCAAAAAGTTTCAAATTTTTTTTTGTGCAGGACCCGGATTGCGACCCAAAAACCTTCTCTTCCATCCATCAACTGGACTATGCGTCACCAATAATCCCTCAGACAATTTACCCACACTACGATTGGGACCATGCCCTCAAGCCGAGCCATCGACTTTTAATCCCAAAAAAGGCCGCCTTTGGATCAATAAAATGTGTGTCAAAGCTCCACATGTTGTTGGACAAAAGTTGAAGCTTGGAGTTGGCATTAAGTGTTCTAAGTTGAGACAAATCTCAGCTACTAAGATGCATTTGTCGTTCAAGAAAAATACTGGTTTGTTGCTATGTCTTGATGTGGACGAACGCGACAACAGCGTCGTCGCTAACCCGTGCAAGTGTTTGACTATGGATGCTAAGTGTGATCCGGCGAGCCAATGGTTCAAAGTTCTTTGAATTGCATGTTTTTATTCTTGAGAAAATGTGTTTGTAATCAAGACGACTACGATCGGGCAATATTCATCATTAAAAGTTTCTTAAGTTTGAAGATAAAAATTTCATGATTGAAACGTTGATGTCAAAATACTCAGATAACAAGTTTCCGATTTACCCGTCCCGAAAAAAAAACAAAAAATTTAAATATAATATGATAGCTTTTAATCACAAATTATGCTTTACCAAAAAGATTAATTGCACATTTATGAATGATTTTTTGGAGAACTCAACATACTACTGTAAATTGAATCGTTTATGGTATCCGTATGTAACAGATTGAATCTTGTATACAAGTAATTAGAATTTTCCATAGATTCGTCCCTATAGTAAAAAGTTTTTCTTTTTTTTTTTTTGGTCGAAAGTAAAAAGTTTTTCAAGTTGGCATATTACGTTAGATAGGGAAAAAAAAAGGAAGAATTGGAAAAAAAGGATAAATTGACTAGTAGTTCAGGAAACTAATCCTTTAAAGTTTTTTACCATATTTTCTCTAAACTAACCTTAATATAATATTATAAATATTTAAATAAATAATTTGAACAAAAATACAAATATGAAAAAATATAAAAAGGGAATAAATGTTAGTGTAATATTTGTTTATATCATTTTTTATTTTAAAACTTGTTTTTTTATTTTTTGTTCTACGAGATTTAGAATATGTATTCTATGTTTTCTACATGTTCTACGAATTTTAGAATGCATCTTCTGCGTTTTACGAATTTTAGAATACATATTCTACTTTTTCTTATATGTTCTACAAATTT